>NW_023611239.1:90000-153426 GCF_013339725.1 Rhipicephalus microplus | reverse complement strand
GAAAGAAGAGTTCCTCCGACAAAACTGATAGTATTTACTTGTCGAGTCGCTCCAAAATCGGGAAGAGAGCATGACATCGACGACCTGCTGCAACCACCTCACAGTGATTGCGCCAGAAAAGAGACACGAGCAACAATGAGAAGGCAGGCAAAGCGGTGTCAAGAACAACGCCCAGAAAAGACAAATTGTTTTACTGCGAGGCAAAGAAATCCAGCAAGCACAGCCCTCTAGAAAACACAAGCATCGGCGCATTGTATCAAACACGCTTATTTCTTTCCCGTAGGGTGCCGTTCAGGCATGTTGATGATTGGACAATTCTCCACCTTTCGAGGCGGTATGGTACGAAGAACACCCAAGCCCAGCCACCGCATGATGTTCTGGAAGTGGCCAGGCAGAAACGATGCTGTCAGCGCGTTTCAAGACACATGACTAGAGCCGGTGCGGCTTGCGGGGGGAACTAACGGGAGGAACAAAGCGACTGTTGTGTCAACGATAGCATTGTTTAACACATCTACCCCAGGATAGGTCGACTAGACATGGCGAACCAATGCGACAGCTGTTGCATAAAATGGAGGTAGTTTTAATGATTGTGTACCCCTATTATGGTGCGCAATAAGCATTAAATACCGCAGGTGGGTGCCTAGAAAAATATATCCCAGAGTTCGTGCGGGCGATTCCTTTCCTTGTAGGAGGCGCAACAAAAAGCGCAGGGCCAGTAGCTGGCAGAGCATTGACACCGACGGGAAAGCATGGCCTCCCTGGGAATTCTGCTGTCCTAACGCCGCACGACTAACCAACTCAGTGCCACCAGACTAAAAGAAGGAACACAAAACAGACAGCAATGATCACACGATGCGTAAAGGTGGCTGCTCTGCTTGAGAAAGGTAGCGAATGCGACCGCAGAACTAGGAGACTGAGTTCCTGTTTAGAAAAAGTTTACACTATGTGCAGAGAACAAAAATTTCATAGCATTTCAGTGATAAGGGCACATACAACTTGGTGCATCGATGTACCAAGACAAACACCACTACGTATAAGAGAATTTTATTACCAGATATATCTTAGGTAACGTATGTGTACACAGAAAGATATACAATGATGATCATGCGTATGTACAGTGCAAGCTGTTTTGTACAGTGAAAATACTTATTTGCCTACGCAGTGATGTACAATACAAAATATTGTACAATAAGGACGGGACAATCATAAACTTCGAGATGATGAAACCTATATAAAAAGTAAACGCTGTGCGTACAAACAAGGGACTGTTTCACATTGTAAGGTGATGTTTATGTATACACCGGTGAGGACGATTTGCTCTCGTTCTCAAGAACAATCATTCACAAAAAAGACTTCTTTATAATAAAGAAAGCGACAATTTACACTGCAGTTTCACTGTGGTACCAACTCTAGCCCAGCTCCTCAGTAGGGGAGGAAAGACATGCATATTTACCAGTGGTTAACTATTTACAGTACTAGGTACTGTACTATGATGAGCTTAAAGCCATACTACGTGCTGGAATGTTCAGCTATACAATGGGGGAGGGGGGGGGTGGAGGTTAAAAATGTTTAACGATCTCGAGTACTTGGTACTCAACTTTGGAAGAGCAGTAAGCCGTTCTTAATAAGTTGCATGCGCTCGCTGTGTAGCTCTCAATGTGGGGGGGGGGGTTAGAAAAATGTTTAACGATTTTGAGTACTTGGTACAAAACTATGGGAGAGCAGTGAGCCGTCCCTAGAGATTTTCAAACAGGGTGAAGCTTTTTAGAGCAGCACCAGGTTATCCCTCAATGACACTCTTTTGTACCAATTATTGGAATAAAACACATGCAAGACATACCCCTCGCGATGCCCAGCTATAATTGGGTCTGCTATTCAGGGCCAGTTGAAATGTTCCAGTTCTGCGCAGTTGAACGATAAAAATTTGCAGAATACGTGCAGAATCAGAATAAGAGTGTAGCTAGGCACCAAAGAACAAGATCTGTTAAGTTGAACTTGCTTTATCTTTGTTAGATATTTGATTAGCTCATTAAAATTATCAGTTCATCCTACGGGCCTAAGCTGTTACCACTAAACCTTAAGAGCTCCTAAGCGGTGTTTCGCAGAACGCTAAGCTTTAGCCGAACCAGAGGCTATTTTTGAGAAGCATGATAGCCTTACAACCAGTTTCCGAAAATTGCTGCTTTGCAAAATAGTACTCTTAGTGCCCCAAACTACTAGAAAGCTTCAAAGTGGCTTGCAGCATGAGATGGCACGTGCTGGCCGTCGTGTATCGGTCTGGGGCGTACTACTACTACCACTTGAATGCAGAGTACCGATAGCGTTAGCTGGGTTACACACTTCCGACGAAAATAACGCTCTAACTGTCCGCCTAGACTACTGTGCACTGGCACCAATTAATCTTGGAGACGCTTGTGTGTGCATGGTCCTGCGAAAGAATGCAGCCTGGACGTCTTCATAAGAAGGGCTTTGTCTCTCTCATTACTAGCAATTACGCATTCAGGATCGGCACGCGCATATGCAAGCAGGCAACGGTGGCGCATCTTCCGCATCGGGGGTCATCGTCCCACATCGCACTACAGTGACATCGTTAATGACATCATTGTTACAATTGCGACGAAAGTGGGCCCGTAGTGATGCCATTGTCGCGGTGGAGCTCAGTATGTCCGTTCTCGCGATTCTTCAGCTTCCGGCAAGGAGCCCGTAATCCCGAACACCTATCGCAGTCAATGTGAAGAGAACGACAGTGTGGGGGCAGTTCTTATGTGTGAGTGGTGACATCGCTACCACGTAGGCGATCGATTGTTTCGCAAACACTCCCGCTCGTTGGATTGCGATGCGGTGAAACGGCCGTTTCAACGCGATGCGTTACAGGCAATGAGGATGAATCGTGGTTTGGTCCATGATTCACCGATACACTTTATTGCACAGAATTTGTGCAGGTGCAAGAGTCTACAATGTGTCTGGACGTATCCTTACCTCACCGAAAGCAGAAGAAGGCAGGAGTCAAAGCCACCTTCTAAGCGTTGTAATAAAGCTATACGCGAAAATACTACCTACGACGTCCGTCACCGAGTGCATGTTCCGAATTAGACCTCGCGTAACTCTACTGCTTACATAACTGAGAAGATAATGTAGGAGTTGTATATTTGTAGTACCCTATACCAAACTTAATGCGAATTGAAGGGCTGGCCGACCACCAGACATTGATCGTTGAATTCATGGGTCACTTCACCACCGACACCTATGCCTTCTACGCGAAGCAAGTTTGTTTGCATCATTCTTTGCACTATGCACCAGGGTAACATTCCTAATAAAAAAAAGAAAGCGAATATAGCACGCATTTCGGCAGCGTTTGTAGAGACGACATGTTCCTATGCATGTTGTGCTCACCTAGTAAAGCTTCTACATGGCATGGCATAGTTCGATTGACATTTCAATGTGTTCATTTTACAGAGACAAGACGTGCAACAACGGGTACAACAGAGAGGTCAAGACACGACAATACTTATTTCATGCATACTTGTATGCATGTCCTCTCTCTTGGAGTCAGACGCATCCAAATTACCTAAGCTCTCGGTTATTTTAAGCTTCAAGTTGAATGAGATTGCGCAGAAAGAAAGGTACGAAAGGTTGGAAAAAAGGAGCAGGAAAAGCATGTGCACACTACAGGTTCTGTCCACTTTGATAGTATTTCGTGCTTCTCGTTCTGCTTGTAGATCGCGCTTGGAGCACAGTTTTCAGGTCATCGCGGGTGCACCACAAAAACGATTGATAGTCACGAACCAATGGAATGCTGTCTAATTGGAGATGCCCGCTGATGGAGACGCACGCAAGCACAAGACAGAATCCTATAAATCTGCCTAATGACAATACTTCCAAATAGGTTGTGTCGTAGCATGCTAGGCATGTTGGTAGCTAAAACAGTAAATCCAATTAACGTCAGCTGGCAAGGACAAAAAGACAAGAAAAGTGCATCAGCACTGGCTGTTGGGCCAATTATGCATCACGAACCTGCCATGATATTTAGTAGCAAAAACGCATTGACATCTGTGGACCAAAAGACATATTATAGCGTCAAAATCATGTAAGTACCCCCCTCCCCCCCCCAGAAAAAAAAACGATGCCCTTGCACGTTTCCGCCATTGTCTGCTGGGAAGCAGCGTGTAATTTCGAAGGCCTTGGACCTTCATTTTTGATTTCGACGATCTCCATTAGAGATTTTGGGACCAGAAAAACGCCGACTACTGTAAAGTTCTTGAGAGATTAGTGATACTTTTTCGCGGTATTGTTGAATGGTTGAATATCCTATTATCAGTATGGTTGAATCTCATAATATGCATAATTTAACATTGAGAAAAACGGCCTGATCGTGTGGAGAGAGTATGAAGCCATCCCATGCAACTCGGCAGGAATCTAAGCTACTCTAACGCTGATAAGTTGTAGTATATTTGTACACATAAGTTTTCTTAGACGAGCATTTTGGTTATATAATTCTTTTTGGAGTTTTTGGAGTTAGAATCATCATGTAAAACACATATCTGAGATTAAAAACTACTCTTATTGTAGTATACTGCAGTGAAGGTACTGCAGTGAAGGAAGCTTCACTGCAGTGAAGTATTGCAGTGAAGGTTCCTTTATTTTAACGAATGAAAAGCGAGATAATGCTCCAACTCCAGGCTGTTCGCCTTTGGCCCTTTGCCCCTGCAGTGAGCTCTGTATCCGGCTTACTGTAAATAAAAGCACTACTACTACTACTACTTAAAACTTGTGATTGAGGAGTAGTAGCAGAAGTAACGTCCGATACTTTTTTTCCGTAACAGTAACGCGCTACACTTTTTTTAGGTAACGTAGGGCACCAACGGTTTCCTTTTTTTCTTGCAGTAACTAGTAGTATTTTTAGTAACTTTTTTAGGTCACGTGCACAACACTGCTTGTACCTAAGGCAGCAAGAATATTGAATACGTAATCTTCCTAAGCCGCTGTGTGTTTAGGAAAAAAAAACATGGTGAACAGTTTTGAGTGCTATGTAAACCGGAGAGATATAACGTTCCTAAATGTGTGAATAAATATAGTGAAATAAGATTCCGCGTCATTCTACCGCTGTGAAAAAGACAGCATGCGAAACTGTCGCTATGATTGGCGTGCAAGAAGGAATATTGCTATAGTATATTTATGCATTATCATTACGTACGATACTGAGATGAAATAAATGGGCATACATCTATAATAACGGTGTTTCTTTAGAGCATGACCTATAATTTTTCATCAAAGAGGCCTCAAGATGAAACCCCGCAGTACATATGAAACCACGATGTTTCGAGAGCAGAGGAAACGACATGACGTTTGTTTCTCATACAGAAGCAAAAACCGCTGGATTTGTCTAGTTAGTCAGTTCGCCGAAAATTACTGTGGAACTTAGGGTTATGCTCAGAAGAAAGGGTGCTGATTCAGAGCATGCAGTACGCTACTAAGTGAACGCCCAACTGGAGCTGCCCCTGCTGTGCTAGTGGCACCTCCTCTTAATCAACTGCGTTAAGGGCTAGGCACCTAATCCTTTTCGTGTCCCTCTACAATCTCAGAAAAATTGACACTCTGTACAGAAAACAAATTAAGTTATTCGTGACAAATTTGTATTAAGAGTACATTCATACTTTCACAATTGTACATCGAAAACACTAACATTTCCGCATACATTAAACAGCAGAAGTCTGATGAACATAACAAAAAATTGACAGAATTGGTGATGGCGTGTATATTATTGGCGGAAGATCAGGACGTATATGCTCGGTGACAAGTTTTCTTGGCACTTAAGCAAACGCTACGGGGCCGGAGCTTCAAGTGTGTGTTTAGACAAAGTGTTCGATCATTTCTAGTACTTCGTACTCTACAAGAGGAGAGTAGGAAGCCATCCGAATTATTAACTGCGTTTAGAAGAAAGATGTTAATGATTTATTGTACTTGGTACTCTACTATGGGACAACATAATGCCGTCCAGTGGGCTTCACACTCGATGAGGTTGTGTCGACAAAACTCTTGTGGAGTAGTTTTGCGGAAGAACGCATGGAGCTCACTGGTCCAAATCAAGGAGGTTAAAGGAGAAGCCGTACCCACCATAAGATGGCGGCTGCGGCAGATATATTACTAGGGGCATCAGGAGCTGTTTGCGTTCGGCAATTGAGAAAGAGTGTTTGCCTCGCATGCCCAACGAGCTTAACATGGCGAGCTTATCGGGTCCGATAGTTCTCAATGAGTGTTCTTGTGTTACTGGTTTTTATTCAAAATTTCTTTGGTTAGCCTCGAATTAAGGGCACATTTCATTGGAGAATCAGTCGCCGATACCTGTAACAACTATGTTTCATTTTTATTTAACGTAGCCTTCAGGCTAACAGGTCAAAGCCACTCATTGTCTAAATGGGCAGCACGAGAAATTAGCATGCGTCTGACATCTTTGGAGGGCAAAAGATGGCTTCACTATTGCTGGCGAAGCGTTGCGAGAGCTTTCACAGGCTTCCACTCCAGCAATTTTTTAAGAATCTTCTAATGCATATTATGGCTGTTGAAGAGATTTTTATTTCCAGATCTACCTTACATAACTAGTGAAAACGAAAATATATACAGTGTTTTGCATGCATATATACAGTGCAAACTATTAATGTACAGCGAAGGTACAATATTTGTGCATGATGCCATGTTCATATGAACAATGCGAAAATTTGTACAAGGACAGGACATTCATAGGGTTCGAGATTATGAAGCATATATAGGCAGTAATGGCTATGTCAACAAACAAAGGAATATCACAAAATAAAGTGGTGTTTTTGAATCCACATAAAAGGACAATTTGCTCTCGTGTTGAAGAACAATAACTTAAAAAAAGAGCATGTTTTTAATTAAAATAAAAAAAGAAAAAAGTCACAGCTTTGCCGCAAAGGCGAAGCAACGAACGTGGTAGCACCAAATTGGAAGGTTCCGCGCAGAATGGCAAGCAGATCGCAACCTGCCTCGCGTTTCCCACGCACAAATGACGCAGAAAACGTACTCACAGGTACAGATGAACGCGAATAAGCGTCTCAGTTTTTGCATCGCTGTGTCTGAAAGGCCCTTTTCACAAACGGAGGCTCTGCAACGATCGCAGTGACCTTTGTGCGTCCGGTATCAACAACAGAATCGTTCCAGCAAAACCCGAAGTCAACCCAAGACGTACGATTCTCCCCACTGCAAGATAAGGACGTGTGATCGAGCGTACACCCGCCTGTTATCTACGCGGCCAAAGTACGAGTCAGGATAATGTTAAAAACACGATAGCCCTCCCCCCCCCCCCTCCCCGATATGTCTTTCAACAGTGGTAAGTAGTAGATGCAAATAGCTTGCCGTTTAAAGGTTCCAGGAGGTACCCCACGGTGGCTCAGTAGTTAACGCCTCACATTCATACGCGGAGGTCTCACGTTCTATTCCGCGCGCCGGAGTCTTCTGAATTTTTATTCCGATAGCAATGATAGTGACACTCTAGGCTAGATTTTGCCGCCGGCGTCGAAGTCATGCGCCGTTTATGTATACGTATCTGTATATATGAAAAAGCAAGAAAGGAGAAAAAAAACAAAAAAATCTGTAGATTCCTCGTACCCGGGAATCAACGTTATGCAAAGCATGCGTATGGAAGGTGACCGCGTTGCAATCTTTTCATTGAGCGACATGTCATGAAATGACGCTAAATATATGTACAAGTGTTGCATGCACAGACATATGTTGAACAGTTCCAGATGTTTATAAAGCCAGTCGTCTGCACTTGCGTAACGATGCCAACTGGAAAATGCGCATTAGCAACACCGAAGCAAATATGAAGCGCTCATGCTCGCGAGTATGCTGGCCCCGGGCACTGCTACATAAATCAACTTAAGCGCATGGCACCTAACCACAATTGACTTTAACTCGACGTGGCGGCTACATGAAGGGAGTGCATAAGTAATGTTTATAAAATTGAGTAGGCAGCACTGCAACCTCTATCGACATTTCACAAAGATCAGCGTCTACTCGAAATGTAGTTCCGAGACCTGGCGTAGCTTTGTGGTAGAATGCTTCATTGTCACGCAGAATCATGGGTTGGATTCCAGCTGGAACCCTGACATTTGTTCTTTGCATTCGTCGGGCCGTCACTACCGATGTTGGGCATTTCTTAACGCTCGCGTGTTAGAATTGTCCATGTGTGTTCTCGTCGTTCCTGGGTAGATACTAAGTGTCAATCACCTGCGGCACATACTCGCCTAATAGCGGCACGTACCTGCCCGTGAGTATGTGCCACCGTTTGGCGGGAAGTGTTTCATCATTATCAGCAAGATGGTGCAATAGGCGCACGGCGGCTCTAATCTCTCACGTGTACTTTGGCCCGCGAAGAAGAGGGGAATGGTCCATCTCTCGTGCGCCCTAATCTCCCGGTGGGGAGGCTCATGCGTCTTGGCTGCCTTGCACTGGAACGGTTCGTTGTAGTTACGGGGCGCACAAAGGTCACTGCAATCAATGCACAGTCTCCGTTTGCGAAAAGGGCGCCCTTTTCAGACCCAGTGAAAGCTCATTCGCGTTCACGATACCTGCGAGTACGCTTCGTGCGTCATTTGTGTGTGAAAAACACGGGGCACGTTTCGATCTGCTTGTCTTTCTGTGCGCAACCTTCCAATTTTTTGCTATTTTGTTCATTGCTTCGCCTTTGCGGCAAAGCTGTGACTTTTTTCTTTCTGGTGTTTTTATGTATAGAGATACGTATACATATACGGTGCATGACATCGATGCCGACGTCGATGCCCACGCTGACGCCGGTGGTGAAATCTAGCCGAGAGAGTCCATATAATTGCGATTGCAATGAAAGAAATAAAAAAAATGGCAGCATATGCACGGAGTGAATGATGGATAGTGGGGTAAAGCATCTGTCCGTTCATCCGTTTTTGCTTCCGTCCATCCATGTGTGCATCTGTGTGGCCGCCCGTGCGTCCATCCGCCCGTCCGTGCGTGCGTCTGTTCATGCGTCCGCACGTTCATCTGCGCGTCCACCCAGCTTTCGTCCATGCATCAGCTCTTGCGTCCGTCCATGCGTCCATCCGTCCGTGCAGCCATCCGTGCGTCCGTCCATTCATCTGCCTGTGTATCCGTTCGTCCACCAATTCAACACTCCAAGTACCATCATCTCGCATGTTTTCATGATATATTCCTCATATAGAAGCACCGCCATCCAGCGGACATTCGAAGGACTGAGAGACGACGCAAGGGGGCCAGTCGAAGCAAACGTGCTTCGCATGAGCTCCCGCCTCGACGCCTCATCTCACCCGGAAATTCTCATCGCCGCCTTCTATGAAGTACTGGACCGTCTTCTACTAATCAAGCGCAGTTGGTGGATAACCGGTTTTTAACTGTAAGTCCATATTTCCTGAAAGTCCGCTTGTTTGAAGATCCAAGGCGAAGAACGCTGCTCTAAGCCTAAGCGGCGTCGGGCCGTCGGCCCGACGAAACGCTACTCGCGTTTCCGCGCAACGCGCGAGAATGGCTGACGACGACGCAGCTGCGTCAACCGGAGCCACGACATCGATCGAAGAAAAAACTCAAGGCGGAGAAAATGCTAACAGCGTCTCGCAAAAAAAGCCTTTTGACAACGGGGGATGGTTCACTGCAACGTACCACAACTCAAGGCTGATCGCCGTTTCGGAGACCGGGGCCGAAGCGGTAGACAAATCAGCGTCGAGCCAACCTAAACAGAAAGGGAATCCTCTTCGAAAAGAGAAACTGCCTCCACTGCCAAAAACCAACTTCAAAGTCATCATTAGACCAAGGGATGGGCTCAACATCAGTCAATTAAGCACGCATCAGATGGCGCGCGCTATAACTATGGCATGTGGTAACCCAGACATCTGCAACAAAAGCAACTTGCTTATACGGCTGCGCAATAGATCCAACATCGCCATAATCAGCACGCCAAGCATGGAGACCGCCAACATTGTGCAGAGCCTTCGAAGTCTACGTTTTGGTGCAAAAGACTATGCAGTGATGGCTTACGTAGCCGCGCCGGACAACTCGTGCAAGGGTGTGATTCACGGACTGGACGCCGGGACCACGCCTACCGAATTACTAGCCCATCTTCGGGTGCGTACCCAAGGAGTGAAAAGAATGCTTGGAAAATCCCAAAGAGCCGTCATTACCTTCGAGGGCAAGATCGTCCCACGCTATGTTTACTACTACGGTGGAGAAACACGATGCTACCTCTATCGATCATCGCGGCAAGTTTGCTATATATGCTTCAAGCCTGGGCATAGGGCAGATGTATGCGCAACACCAGACGCTGTTGTCTGCTCAAATTGCACCGAGCCAGTCATAGAGGACGGACACACCTGTGAGCCCCGGTGCGCACTATGCAAGGAAGCGCACCCTACGCGGGCAAAGGAGTGCAAGGAATGCCTCAGGAGACCGAGAAGCCCACGATCAAGAACAAAAGAACGGACGGCCGCCGGAGCACAAGGCGCCGAAGAACGCAGCCGGGCCCGGAAACGCTGGTTCAGCAGGGATGGAAGCTCACCATCCAGGTCCCGATCAGCAACGAAACCATGGTCATGTTCGAGATCGGCGTCTAGGGTCCGCCAGGCTCCAGAAAACAAGAAAAATCAGCAGAAGAAACCCTCCACCAGGAAGGAAGACGACGGTATCGTGAGCAGGAAAGCGCCTTTTTTTTGCCTCTCCCACTGCTCCAAACAACACGAATACACAGACAGTAATGGTCGGTAAGAATGGCAGTGCGCCACCTAACGACGAAGTAAAAGATCTAAGGTAGACTATTCAGACACTCAGGGCAGAAAACGCCGAACTCCGGCAGAAACTAAACGATCACATAGATGAACTAAAGGCCCTGAGAACAGGACAGACCAATGCTAACCCCCAATCATACTTAACGCTGACAGCTACTGTAGGGCGACAGGAATTCACAACTGCCATGGCTGCCATAAAAATGCCGTTGCAAATCTTGGCAACCTCATCTCTAACATCCAAGATGAGGCGCGCAAGGATAGAGAACGTCTGGTGCAACTCACGGCCATGAAATTCAGAGGCAAACCCTACGCTCGGCCATCACCTGAGTATGGCGAGCAGCCGTAAATGCTCGGTCAAGTTGGAAACCCTCGAAATATGGCAGTGGAACTGTCGTGGAATCCATCGAAAGCAAGGTCTTCTGAATCAATACATCAATAAATGCACAACTCCACCAGACATCATCGCCCTCCAGGAAACCGGCTGCTCACCCAAACTCACTGGCTTTTCGGTTTATGAGTGTCTTGGCCAAAGTAAGGTCGCTACTTCGGTTGCCAAAGCGGTCACCGCAATTAGACATGACATCAATGCAACAGACATTGACCACGTTCTCATTGAAATCATAACGAAACAAAGAACCGACGAAAGCATATTTTTCCTCAATATCGACAGCCCACCAAGCCAGCGGAAAACCAACTTCAGCTCCCTTTTGCGCAAGGCAGAACAAGCCGCAGGCAAAAAGGGTCTTGTCATCCTTGGAGACTTTAATGCGTGGCACAAGAGCTGGGGATATGTCAAGGAAACTCAGAAAGGCAGGGATTTGGCCAGAGAAGATGATCGCAGAAGGCAAAGCCTCATTACAGACCACACTCAACCAACGCGAGTGGGGAATAGTATCAACCGAGATACGTGCCTGGACTTGGCGTTCGTTAAAGGTGTCAGGGAGGCCCGATGGGAAAATGGCGGGGAAACGCTTGGCAGTGACCACTGCATTTTGCGTATCCAGATAGAAACCCTCCTGGTTAAAAAACGACGTGGCCTGGCTCGACTTACAGACTGCGAAGCTTGGGAGTTGGACGCTAGGAGTCGCAGAGTGCGGACGCACGTTGTGTGGGCTCCGCAGTTTTCAAATGATTTTTGTTAAAAAATTGCAAAACTTGGCTAAAGTCTCTACGCCAATCGACGGAGGAAGTTCAGCCGAACACCTGGATACCAACTATTGCAAGGTGGGCCCGCTTTTTCGGCACTGACACCGATAATTCTGAGTCGCCACGAAGATCAAACATTGCGTCTGCCGCCGCAGCGGCGGGGAGAGCTAGGTCCGACGCGTCGACGAGGACGCCTGGGGCGACCCCGGAACGCCTCGACGGCGCGTCTAGCACCACGATGGAGGTTGTAAGCGTGGAAGGAGAAGATATGCAACCGGAGGACTTTACCAACGACGCCGGATGGTGCGAAGTCCGCAGAAGAAACATCACGAAAACATCTGGAGGGATTTCAGGCCCGAAGAGAACCATGCTAAGAGACGCTGCTGCGCCGACGGGCGCGCCTGGGGACAGCAAGTGGAAAGGTGAACGAACCATACGACAAATTGCTAATGCAAGCAGACTTCCTCGTCTACCGGCAGAAGACTACAAAGTGATCGTGCGACCACGAGGAGGACTCAGCGTTTCGGAGCACAGGCAGGCACGCATATACTGCTGCCTGAGAAACGCCGCTGGCGTCGGTCGCGAAGCAGCAGAAGAAGACAGTATATGCATAAACTACAAGCAGAATATCGTGGTCGTCAGCACGCCGGACTCATAAGAGGGATATCCCAAGAGGAAAGTTCCGAAGATATTATAGACAACCTAGTGACAGCAAGAAACCCAAGCATATTACACGCGAAGAGGATGGGCAACACAGACAATGTAATCGTGCTCTTCGACGGACTACACGTGCCGAGATACGTGAAATACGGAGCGCTCATCGTCCGGTGCTCGCTATACAGAAAACACATTGACATTTGCTACGAATGTGGGAGGCTGGGACACAGGGCGGACGTTTGCCCCAACCCAGACGAAAAAATATGCAGAGGATGCGGCGTAGCCAACCCGCCGCAAGAACACCAGTGTGAAGCAAGATGTCAGCTATGTGGGCAAGCTCACTTTACGGGAGACAGACGCTGCAAGGCAAAGTACAAGATACCGTATTTGGTCCGGCGAAGACGCTGGGAGCGACGAAGAAGAGAAGAAGCAGAGGCCGAAACACCATTCGGCATCAACGACTACAACAAACGAGCTGGCAAAGCAACGAGCGAGAACACCCAGGGATCAGAAGGCCATCGCACAGAAGGCTCACCCCCGGGACCATACGAGGGGGACAGTCGGAAGCAGCCCGGTCGCAGACCAAGGTCGAGGACCCGGTCCAGAACCCGTTCGAGAACCCGATCGAGATCCAGGGCAACGTCAAGATTGCAATCCAGCCGAGGAGCGGTAGAAACTCAGGCACAGGTGAGCTTTGCAGACGCGGTCTCTGGCACTGCTGTTACACCTACACGCGCGGGGTCCGCCTTAGAACAGGAAATAACACAGATCAGACAGTTGTTAGAGCAAATAAAGCGAGAAAACGCGACGCTAAGGGAAGAGGTAAAAATGCTTAAAGTAGAAAACGCTAAGCTTAAGAACCCAAAACACTCAGAGATGACCCATACCACGCCAACACCCATTAGGGCGTCGACACCTCTTCGAGCTCCGGCGACGCCCGTTCCCGCGTCGATGAGTGGAGAAACGCCACCGCATAAACGAAGGGCAAAGGAAAACGCCGATGAGCAAAGCGACTCTACACTCGGAGAAGTAAAAGGCATGTTTCAGGAAATGTTCGTAGGTTTACAGCAGCAATTCATGCAGATGCGCGCGGACCTACAACAGCAGATAACGCAGATGCGAGATGAAATGTCTCAGAGGTTCGACACCCTCGAGGGTAGGGTAGGGCAGCTAGAAAACGTCTCGAAAGACGCCCGACCCGCAGGAGCGAGGCCGGTCAAGAGCAAGCCGTACAGCAGACCACCTGCGGCTGAGAACAGCTGCATAGAAAACTCGAGTAGCCAACATGGCGCCGCCTAATGAATACACGATTTGGCAGTGGAATTGTCGTGGGTTTCGTCGTAAGCGCGGTAACCTGCAGCAATTCGTAAAAACCAAGCAAGCACCAGATGTAATCGCCCTCCAGGAAACTGGGGGGACCGCAAAATTATCAGGATACAAATCATATAGCACTTTAGCTGAAAAAGCAACAGTAACCACACTGATACATCGTAATATAACGGCTGTAGAACACGATACTGGCGTACGCAACATAGACCGCGTCCTACTAGAAATTCTCCCGTCTCGAAAAAAGGAGGGAAGCTTGTTTGTGTTGAACGTGTACAGTCCACCACGACAAAAGGTAAAGTTTTGCTCGCTTTTCCGCAAAGTGCTAAACGTAGCGGGCAGACAAGCACTGATCGTCGTGGGCGACTTTAACGCACCACACGCCGCCTGGGGTTACACCATCGAAAACGTTAAAGGCCGCAACCTGTGGAACGACGCGCAGCACGAGGAGCTCACGCTAATAACTAACCCACAAGACCCTACCAGAATGGGGAACAGCGTCAGTAGAGACACCACGCCGAACCTTACATTCATAAGGAATATATCCAACCCTCATTGGACCAACACTAACGTAAATCTAGGCAGCGATCACTACATTGTATGCACAATTTTACAAGCAGGTCCGCGTAAAAAGAAAGGTAGAAAAATAATGTTAACCGAGTGGGACACCTTTCGTAAGATAAGAGAGGACGATGCTACAGAGACCATCGAAGATATACAGAAGTGGACAGACACACTCCAGCGTAGCGTGAAGAAAGCCACCAAACATGTTCCCGAAGAGGCAGGAATGGAAGAAATGGACAGCAAGCTCTTACACATGTGGGAGGCAAAACGCAGCCTGCAAGAGCGCTGGAAAGGTCAAAAGCACAACCGGCGTCTAAGAAAGAGAATCGTCGCGCTCGACAGAGACATAGAAGACTACGCAAATAGGCTGTCCCAGCAGCAGTGGGCAGGCATGTGCACTTTAATGAACAGGCAGTTCGGAATGTCCAAAACTTGGAACATTCTCCGAGGCCTCCTTGATCCAGAAGGCACGAAAACAACACAAAGACAAAACCTGCAACGGATACTACACAGCTACGCAGGTATAGAAGCAGAGCTCTTACGCGAGCTACGCCAGACATACGTAGGAGATGCCACAAAGGCGCGACTCCCAGAGTACGAAGGGAAGGATAACGTCGACCTCGACGCCTCCATAACAGAGGCAGAGATTCGATACGAACTCGGACGACTCAATCCCAAATCCGCCCCGGGTCCCGACGGTATAACAAATAAAACACTTCGCAACTTAGATGACGAATCCGTCACTGCTCTCACAAAGTACATAAACGAATGCTGGGAGAAGGGCGCCATACCCCAGCAATGGAAAACCGCCAAAATCATATTAATACCCAAGCCGGGCAAAAAGCCGCTCATCGGAAATCTCAGGCCCATTTCATTGACGTCCTGCATTGGAAAGCTCATGGAAAAAGTAATTTTAACGCGTCTCGTCAGATACATGGACGACAACGAGCTATACCCACACACCATGATCGGCTTTCGACCAAGACTCTCGACGCAAGACGTCATGTTGCAGCTAAAGAATCAAATCATAGACGCCGAAACGCACACCCTGGATACAAAAGCCATTCTGGGCCTTGACCTGCAGAAGGCATTTGATAACGTCACCCACGAGGCCATATTGCGCAACTTGCAAAACCTACACGTAGGTCGGAGAGTGTACGATTACATAAAAGATTTTCTCACCAACCGTAAAGCTACAATCACGGCCGGGGAAGCGGAATCCGAAGAATTCGTTCTAGGCAACAAGGGAACACCACAAGGTTCGGTGCTTTCCCCTTTCCTATTCAACGTGGCGATGCTTGGTTTACCCTCAGAGCTGGAACGCGTCGAAGGGCTTCAGCACAGTATCTATGCGGATGACATCACCCTATGGGTGACGGGCGGGAGCGACGGTCACATAGAAGAGATTTTACAACAAGCAGTAAATACGGTAGAGCGATACGTGGAGAACAATGGCCTAAAATGCTCTCCTCAAAAATCGGAGTTATTACTCTACAGACCTACAAGCAGAGGTCGCAAGCGCATTCACGAACGACACAACATCACAATCTTAGCAGGAGGTTACCCAATACCTCAGGTACAACACATAAGAGTTCTGGGACTCCGAATATCCGAGAACGGACATAACGGGGAAGCAATAAAGTTACTGGATAACAACACCCAACAAACCATTCGAATGATTCGAAGAATCGCCAACAAAAACTACGGCGTGAAAGAACACAACTTAGTGCAGCTCATCCAAGCCTTCGTCGTCAGCCGCATAGTGTATGTTACCCCATACCTCAAGTTGCAAGTGGCGGAAAAACAAAAGATAGAATGCATAATTAAAAAAGCATATAAGCAAGCCCTCGGATTACCGATCACCACGTCTAACGAAAAGTTCGAAGCGTTAGGAATGCATAACACGCTAGACGAACTTATTGAGGCTCATATGATAGCGCAATATGAACGACTCGCGCAAAGCAACACGGGAAGACACATCCTGCACAAACTTGCAATAACGTACGCTGGCCAAAGCGGCAATAAATACGATATCCCAAAAGAAACCAGAGAACGCATCATAATACCTCCGTTACCCAGAAACATGCACCCCGAACATCACCGGGAGCGGAGGAATGCAAGAGCGAGAGCACTGCACAAGAAGTTTCAACATGACGCGGACGTGGTATATGTAGATGCAGCCGAATGACGGTCGACACATGGCAATAGTCGCTTCAAATCAAGCGGGCCACCTGCTTGCTAGCGGCACCATTAAAACAGGAAATTCGGAAATCGCTGAAGAAACGGCCATAGCGCTGACGCTTGCGTCCACAAGGGCCAGCGTCGTAATCAGTGATTCTAAAACCGCGATTCATAACTTCGCTAACGGAAGGGTCTCGAAAGAGGCGTTAAGAATCTTAAATAACTTTCGCGGAGAGCGCGACGTTTATGTTATATGGACGCCCGCCCACTCCTCCCTCCCGGGCAATGAAACCGCACACACCCTAGCTCGAGAGTTAGCGAGCCGAGCAGGGGCAGGAATGACGCGGAGCCCGCGTGCGGAGAGAGACCGCATGTTCAGTTACAACAAAATTACCAAGCACTACAGATTAGGGAGGCAGCACTACCCGCCACCACACTCCTCATTAAATAAGCAGCAGGCGACAGCGTGGCGCCTATTACAAACAAACACGTTCCCAAACCCAATCGCTTATAATCATTGTTACCCGGACCTCTACTCAGACAGATGTAAACACTGCAATCAGCGGGCGGACCTCAAACACATTATCTGGGCTTGCCCCAACATCGTGAAGGGGCCAAACACATACATGAATACGGAGCAGTGGGAGACCGCGCTGCTAAGCTCAAGCATCGAGGACCAACTACAGGTCATCAGGCAAGCCGAAGATGCCGCTAGGGCCCAAGGTCTCCTAGCTGCCATCTAAGGGAGGGGAGTCAACTCCTCTAACACTTGTCGTTTCAATAAAAGTTGTTTCTCTCTCTCACTGCGAAGCTTTTAGAAAAACTAGGGCAGAATTCGAGGATAAAAAAATTGTGGACATTGAGAGTTGGGTCTCAGGAATCAAGGCAGTCTGGAAACGATTAACCCGAGAAGTTACCCTATCTACAAACACGCCCGAGGCGGACAAGCATCTCCTACACCTCTAGGACGCCCGCCGGGGCCTATCAAGAAGATGGAAGCGGCAGAAACACAACCGCAAACTGAGACTTAGGATCGCCGCAGTCACCAGGGAAGCCGAAGAGTATGCGACGGAGCTGTCAAGGCGCAACTGGGACCAAAAATGCAACGAGCTACAAGGTACACTAGGTTGGAAAAGGACATGGGTCTTGCTAAGGGCCCGCATAGACCCAACCACGACCAAGACTGGAACCTGTAAGACGATTCAAAAGATTGCACATCAATTCAAAGGCACAGACCGGGAACTGCTAGAATAGAAAAAGCTGTGCTATATTGGCAATACAACGAATACTGACTGCAACCTGGCATACACTGGGGCAGCTAATCCCGCTCTGGACGAACCCATTACCACAGAAGAAGTTCGACATGCTATGCTGTCGGCAACAAAGAACACTACGCCAGGAAAGGATGACATCAGCAACGCTATGATACGGAACCTCGATGACAAATCTATCACAAGGTTTACAGAATTCATCAACAAACATTGGCAGAAGGGTACCGTTCCAAACGACTGGAAACATGCGGAAATAATAATGATTCCAAAGTCTGGAAAGGCTCCAAGCTTGAAAAATTTAAGACCCATTTTGTTGACTTCGTGTTTGGGAAAAGTACACGAAAGAATCGTGCTTCAGAGGCTGGAGACCTACCTGGAAGACAACGAACTCATGCCGCACACCATGTTTGGCTTCCGAAAATGCCTCTCAACACAGGACGTCCTCCTACAAATCAAGGAGGAGGCGCTTACCGATGTCCCAAAATATGGCGAAAACGTACTACTTGCACTGGATCTTAAGGCTGCTTTCGGCAATGTCAGTCATAAGGCTGTGCTAGAGGGGCTTAGCAAATTAGGCTGTGGAAAGCGAATACACAACTACTTCAAAGCTTTTCTCAGTAACAGAACCACCACAATTGGTATAGGAGGCATCCGCACTGATTCATTTGATACGCCCACCAAAGGAACACCCCAAGGTTCTGTGATATCGCCGATGCTGTTCAACACCGTTATGATCGGCTAGGCTCGAACCTCGAAAACATTGAAGGACTCAGACATGCCATCTACACAGACGATGTTACGATCTGGGTGACAAAAGGATCTCTAGGCCAAAAACAAGATCTCCTGCAACGCGCAGCTGATACAGTTCACGACTACGTGTGTCAATGTGGCCTTGTCTGCTCTCCGGAGAAATCAGAAGTTCTTAGAGTGTACAGACGAGGATACGATCTGCAAAACTCCATAGGCGTCTATATAGGGGGGAAGAAGATTTCAGAAGTGTCCCGAATCAAGATTCTCGGCATGTCGATAGAAAACAACTGTCGTATAGACCACACCATCAGACAGCTGTCAAACACTACAGCGCATATCAAGAGGATGATCACCAGAATCTCTAACAAAAGACGGGGTATGAAGAAGGAGGACACTTGTAGGCTTGTGCAGGCCCTCGTGGTCAGTAGAATTGTATACAGTGTCCCCTACCAAACACCATTTCCAAAGGAAAAAGAACAATTAGAGGCAATCCTCAGAAAAGCCTACAAGTGCGCCCTTGATCTACCTGTCAGCACCTCGACAGAGAAATTCCTTAAATTCGGGATAAAAAACACAGTGCAAGAACATATCGAGGCGCATCTTGTTGCGCAGAAAATGATATTAATGTTGACTGCTACGGGCAGGCATACGTTGCAGACATTGGGCATGAGGGATGCTTGCGGAGAAATCAATAACACGGCGAGCATACCAAAGGACATTCGCCAGATCATTGAACTCAGCCCAATACGTCAAAACATGCATCCAGAAATCCATAAGGCTCGAAGAAAAGCCAGATCAGAAGCACAAGAAAAAAATTTCAAGGCGAGAACCGACGTATTGTACGTTGACGCGACCACATACAGAGAGCGCTCCGGGACAGTTGTAAGCGTTGTTGATCACCAACTTAGGGAAGTCAACAGCGCTTCGATCAAAAGCAACAACATCCTCGAGGCTGAGGAAGTAGCAATCACGCTCGCCATCACACACTAGAGCGAAGAGTCTACTACAGAAATAGTTACTGACTCGCAAGAAGCATGTCGACGGTACAGCAGTGTACGCATATCCAGTGCTGCCATCCGCATACTCAAGGGAAGAAAAATGAACTTCTCGAGCTGCTCCATTACGTGGACACCAGGCCATGAAACTGTGACAGGGAACCAGCGTGCCGACGCCATTGCCCGAGAATACGCCGACCGCGGGGCGCACAACGACAAGGAACCAGCCACAATTACTAGACGCTTTGGAGCAATTTTAGAACACCAGAGAGCCCTGAGGAGGATATACCCCCCTCCCCACAAAGACCTCAACAGAGAGCAGTCGGTTGCCTGGAGACAGCCGCAGACTAATACGTACCCCAATCTCAGTCTTCTGAGTAAAATCTATGCGGGAATATACACCAACAAATGCCCGCTATGCAGAGAACACCCCACACTTTATCACGTGACATGGGCCTGCCAACACACACAGGTAGTGCCAAGAAACTGTACAACATGACCGGAGCAGTGGGAGGCTGCGCTGTCCTGCTCTAAGCCTTAAGAACAGCTCAAGCTGATCGACAGAGCTTGCAAGATGGCAAAAGCCACAGGGGCCCTGGACTGAGGGCTCCACCTACACCGGAAAAAAGCCATTTGTAATAAAGTTTTGCATTCCATTCCAATGACTGAACGAGAGGAGGCACACGCAAACTTTTTTACGGCTTGCGCTTCGTGTCTACTTCCTACCTTTAACCACCTCGAGTTCATGGTATATACTAGTTCACTGTATTCATGGCGCTGTGGCACAACGCTCGATAAACCTTTCTAAAACCTAGGAGGTTACGCCCAGCGAGTATAACGTAGCAACCCTTTCTTGCGTTCTGTGCATTGTTGAACAATAAAAAATTCGCAGCGTGGGCGTTAACCAAACGCTGAATTCACTGTCTCTCATTCCCCCTTAGCAGCCATTGGCACGTACCTTGAGCACTATCTTTTATTGTTCAACAACGCACAGGAGAAATTATTCACCTGCACTACCTTAGAGGTCATAATATTATACTTGTTACACACTACTACAACGGCTATGAGGGACGAACGAGTGCCTGTATAAGAAGCTTCACCCCTAAAAAATTCACACTGCAGTTTTACAGTGGTACAAGCTCTTACCCACTTTCTCAGTAGGGGAGAAAAGGCATGGACACTGTTGTTTCAAACAATAATGAATCTAGCAGATCAGCGTTGGAGGAAGGCCTCCTTTTCGAAAATAAATAATTCTTCATTGACTTGCGTAATCATTACAATTTTTACTGACGTAGCAGAGGAAACATAGCTCTCTGAGGGCGTCCCGTAAAATGGGCCAGTATGCTCCACTCCATAAGACATAAGATCCAATAGCCATCAAAAGTTCGACAAAAATATCCTTGTGGCGAGACTTCCACTGCATACTTATTTGGAACGTACGTGTTTAGGAAAAAATGTTTACCGATTTCGAGTACTTGGGAGAGCACTGAGCCGTCCCGCTAAAAGAAGTTCAAAGAAACCCAGTGATCGACAAAATTACTACAGAAAGTTGTCACCGAATACAAACGATTTCTTTAAAGGCTCCTCAGACATAAATGTTTTGACCTATTGACATAACCCAGCCAAAACTGGAACGCTTTGTATGAATAAACGGAAACAATGCCTCGTGTGACCTGGATTATTTAGTGAACGGACTTCAATTGAGATGCAGCACTAACTCTCTAAGTGATCTTTAGGAAGCATCAGCGTACACTAAAGAAAAATTGTTCATCACATCTTATACTGCTTTACACATAAAGTTGAAAGCCTGCTGACAGCTTGGTAATACATTCAATACATTCGAGGATAAAGCTTAATACGTCAAGTTCCACAGCGCACGACATCACAAATTCGTAGTGGTGACAAACGATGGTTTCTATCCACCAGACGACCCATCGCTACAACGTTCGGCCGTAATATTCGCACTGCGCAGGCATGACGCTCTCGAAGGACGAAGCAAGCGAGACGGCGTTGCGTGTAAGCTTATAATGCACTGCGCGGAGTGCTGGAGACCGTAGGCACGGGAGCGCCGTCGGAGATGCCCTCCGTCGGGTGCCACAGGTCCCGTTAATTAGGAAGGCGATCGCCAGGCTAATTCCAAGGGCCGAAGTATTGGCCCCTCGAACCGCACTATAAAAGCGTGGACAATTTAGAAGCGGTCCTATTTGGCGCGCCAGTGGACGCCGGCTGTGGCCAAAAGAACAAGTCAGGGCCGAGAGTTGATAAACAAAACAAAATTATATTCTCAATTATGGCAGATCAAAACGATACACAAGTATGCACACTCGACAATAGTTGAATACAAGATGTCACCAATCAAACAACGTACTGCACAGTACAATCAGCCACACTCGAAACAACGGACACAGTCAACAATACGCACTACAATGCAGGCGCATGCATCGAACAACCAAGACACTTAAGGACTAAAGAGTTAGAAAAGTTATTCAGTCCAAAGTTCTTGGAACAAAAGTCTGAATGATACTTTTCCGAGAATTACTCACTCAAAGTCCAGCATTGTTGTCGTTCCGCTGCCCCCGTAGTTTCTCTTCCAGGAAACCTCGCGTCTTCAATAGGCTGCTCTCCAAGCTTCAAACTTCTTCGCCGGAAACACGTCGGCTTCCCACACGCAGCTGTCGCCACGCGTCTTCGCTCGCTGGCGGTAGACACCCACTCTTGCCTTTAGCACGAGTCTTCACCCCTGAAGTGGAAATCCGCTTCTTCTCCTCCTTTGTCACTGAACCCAAAAGGCTTCGCCGACAAGGCGGAACACCCTACGCACTTTGGCGTGAAATTCCTTCTCCTGCTTTGTCACTGAGGACAAAACCTTCGCCGATGACACGGCGGAACACCCTACGCACTCTGGCACATACTTTCTTCTTCTCCTGGTTTGTCACTAAGGACAAAACCTTCACCGACAGACGCGGCGGAATACCCCCACGCACACTGGTGCTAACTTCCTTCTTCTCCTGATCTCCCATCTCTGCTACTCGGTTAAATACCTTCCGCGCGAGATTCCAGAAAATTCTCATCATTTCGTCGGTGCGGTACGCAGCAAAGGCTGGGGAAAGCGCGAGACGGCACAAGGGCCGTTCATGACAGATGACGCAATAACCCTGCATCACTACGCCCCTTTCCATCGAGAACTTTTCAGGGCTTGCTCGGCCGCCGATATGAGGAGGTTCGTCGGCGAACCTACGCTTCTGAGGGGAGAGGAACGCTCGCCCGGGGAGTCTTTCGATGCTTGTTTTATTTTCTTACCGTTGACATCGGGGCGCCTCTACGGCGCTTCGTCGCGAGAATTCGGCAGCGCGCCCTTTTTGAGCGCTCGTTTTGTGACATCGGGAATACGAAGACTGTAGAATCTGGCGTAACCCAGTTTTCGTGAGCAGTGCATATACCTTGAGATCTTGCCCCTATAAATACGAATGTGGTATTTTTTAGGGGCGAAGCTTTTTTTTTGCGGCACCCATTCGTCCGTCGTAGTAGTTGTAGTCGTAGTGTGTAACCAGTCTTACGTTTTGATCTGCAAGGATAGTGCCGGTGGGAAATTGCTCCTGTGCGTTATTGAGTGAGTGAGTAAAAACTTTATTGAACATGTCCGGTGTCATTGAGCGGCGTGGGCGTACAAGCACCCCGGCCTAGGTAACGGCCTCGAGTCCTTGGACCCGGGCGGCATCCTGTGCTTGCCAGACGGCCCACAGTTGATCAGCAAGGTCGTGGCTGAGCAGAGCCGCCTCCCATCGCGCCTCGCGGTTCGAGACTGCCATGTCTACCGGGTTCGTAGGGGACTGCTGCGCGTTACCGGTACACTTCCACAGCATGTGCTGCAGCGTCACTCTGGCTCCGCACGCCTTACACGCGTCGGACGCATAAATGCCTGGGTAGCAGAGGCGAAGGATCACCGGATTCGGGTACGTGTGTGTCTGTAGTGTTCTCCAGGCAACCTGCTGTTTCTTGTTTGAACTATAAAATATTGTTGAACTATAAAAAATTTGCAGCGTGCACGTTAAGTAAAAGCCGATTATTGCTGTCTCTCATACCCCGTTAGTAGCCATTGGTATGTACATTGAGCACTATCTGACAAGAAAGGGTTGCTACGTTATACTCGCTGGGCGTAACCACCTTGCTTTTAGAATGGTTTAGCGAGCGTTGGGCCGTAGTGCTATGAATACAGTGAACTAGTATATACCATGAACTCGAGGTTGTTAAAGGTTGGAAGTAGAGACAAAGCGCAAGCCGTAAGAAAGGGTGCGTGTGCCACCTCTCGTTTAGTCCTTGGAATGTCCGCTGGATGGCGGTGCTTCTCTATGGGGAATATATGATGAAAAGATGTGAGATGGTGAGACTTGGAGTGTTGACCAGACGGACGAACAGATACAAAGACAGATGCATGGACGAACGCACGGATGGCTGCACGGACGGATGGACGGATGGAGGGAAGCAGGGGTGGATGATTGGACGGACGCACAGATGGACGTGCGGACGCACAAACAGACGCACGCACGGACGGGCGGATGGACGCATGGACGGTCAGAGAGACGGATGCATGAACGGACGGAATCAAGAACGAATGGACGGACGGAAGCATTGTCCAACTCTCCATCGTTCACTCCGTGGATATGCTGCCATTTGTTTCTTCTGAATTCGCTGTCTTGGTCACTCCAAAGTTTTCTGTACTTCACTTGGCCCTGCACTGCCTCCACGATAGGAGGCGTAAAAGTCTTCCTGCACGTCACAGAGTTTTTGTTGTGCCACTTGGATCGGCCCACATTTGTTCAAATGATGGTGTCACGTGATGAGTCCCTCATTGGGCGTCACAGAAACACCATGATAACGTCCTTACGAATATAATTTTAGATGGTGAAGCTCCATCCGATGCGTGGCATGGTGCACTCTTACTGCGACATTGCCCACTATAATAAATATTAATTACCTAAATAAATAAATAAATGTTGCAGTTCAACGTCCCAAAACCACCATATAATTATGAGAGATGCCGTATAGTAGAGGGCTTTGGAAATTTCGACCACTTCGGGTTCTTCAACGTGCACGTAAATATTAAACGCACTCACGGCCCGGGCCTCAAGCATTTTCGCCTATATCGAAAATATGGCCACCGCGGCCAGTATTCGATCCTGCGAACTGCGGGTCAGTAGCCGAGTGCCTTAGCCACCAGGCCATCCTGGCGAGTCGTGCGCCAACGCTCCGTCCGATCCTCGCGTGCGCTCAAGGATGTGGGAGTAAAGCCCCTTCTCCTTGCGTGAGTGCGAGGAAAGGGGGAAAGCTGGCGCACGCGCAGTGAGGGAGCGTGTGGTCACCGAGGGCCTTCTTCTTGCGGGAGTGTGAGGAAGTGGGAGGAGGCAGCAAAGCAGTGCTTTCACTTCGTTTCTCCCCTTCCTTTCTTTTCTCTACCACAGCTGTGCGCTTTTAAATAATGCTGCGCTCGCTCGCGCCGTTGCACTCGCCTAGCGGCGCTGGGATTTAACTTTGCGGCGCACACAAAAATATTAGACACAAATAGTAGGCGGGATCACACATGTGGTGCCCAACATATACGAACAGCACACACCAGTGAAACCTAGATGTAAACATACAAATGGAACATAGACGTAAACCTACAAATGGAAACAACGAATCGATATGCAAGAGAATACAAGCACTTCTTCGCATCCCCAAATGGTTCCCTCCAGTGGAGATGGTGTAAATTTTCAGATGCGAAGCACCTCATTGACTAGCCTATGTAACGCTGTCCCATGCGTCAACACAAACCTCCTCGCCACAGGTGTTGGAGTGGTGCCAAGTAGGTCAATTCGCAGATGCGCTTTGACGTCACTCTCTATCTCACTCTCAGCAGCTGCTGGCTCCTCCACCCACTCGCAACACACTTCTTTCTCGCTTCACCCTCTCCACCGCCCAGAAAGCTTGACCATTCACCGAGTGTCAACACTAGAAAGTTTTAGTTGCGCGTCCGCACCAGCCGTACGAACGCGGCCTGCCATCGCAAATGGCTAGCAGGCTGCCTCCGTACAGCTGCTGTGGACGCGTGACTAAGTCTGTCTACTTTTTCGGCTAGTTAATCTTCAATGAAACATGGGGCCCTACTCCTCTTTCGTGTCTTTGCGTTTCAAACAAGCGTTTGCTCGAGTAAATACTACACAGAGTTCCACTTCAAAGCGTTCTTTCAGCTCCTGCGCCTGTTTCAAGCGGGTCAACACCGCACACACCGCTGCTGCTTCGCATCCCATCAAAATTTCCTTCGGGGAGATGGTCCATAGTTTGATTGGGTGACGACGCTTAATTTTCGCCTTTTTTTCATGATTTCTTGTTGACGTCAACGTCACCGCGTAAGGTAACCTCTTGTGTTTGACCAGGCATCGAAGGCTTGCGCCCTAAAAAGGCTTTCACCTAGCCGAAATTTTCACGGGGATTTGTAAGTTGCTTACTTCTCCACCTGTACGGAACTAATCGTACAAATTCATACCCTCGATGCTTTCAGAGTTAAAGTGAACGTGTCAGAAGCGCTTGCAGCGGTCCCTGGCGATGCACGTCGTCCCGTTCTTTGCGAGCAGGTACCCGTCGGCGCAGACGCAGGCCTTCATGTGGCACAGTCGCAGACAGCGCCGTGGTCGCTCGTCGCAGTAGGCGGGGCACAAAGAGGCTCACTCTTCGAACTTGCGGTTGGGGCCGCAGTCCAGTTGGCATAAGGACATTGGCACACATGGACCGCCAACCGATGACCTGTGCAAGAAAAGTTCGGTGTTCGAAAGGGCAGATAAAAATCTCCCTTTTTTTGTTGGTCAGTCTGGAGCACCCAGCTTTAAAGATACGCAGTGCAAAAATAACAGGGAGAACGAAGCACAAAAACAGGAGCTCTAAGTGCAGTGCTCACGGAATGAAACTTCTCAGCTTAGGGCTAATAAATAAACGTACATATTGAGTTTTAATTGCCTACAGTTCGCATTTTCGGGCCCAGTGTTAGGTCACACACTGACGTCCAAACCAAAAACATTAGTAGTGACCATATTAGTAAAACGTCGTTATAGAGTCAAAGCCATTTATAAAGATATCGACTTTAACAATACATCGGTTATGACAATGACACGTTGCTGTACCGCCAGCTTTTGTATGTATTTCATGAAGAAATAGCCCTAATAAAACAACGTCGGTTGTATTAGACAATCATCGGTTGTAACAATGAATTCTGACTGTTAGGTGTCCCTGTTGAAAGGTAATAAAACGCGAAAATATTCAAAACAAAAAATCTAGAAGTTCCAACCTCCACCTGCAACAACAACGTCTCCCAACGCCCTTTAAGTTTCACATTATTCTTTGCTGCAAAGCGTTGTGCTATTGTGGCAAAGCCAATTTTTGAAATGATCTATGTTGATTGTTTTTTGGAGATTTTGATTACCTGGTGTCCTTTAACATGCACCAAAATCGCACAGTACTCAGGCTTTTACCACATTGGCTCCATCGAAATGCGACCATAGCGGCCGGGATTGCACCCGTGAACTTCGGTTCAGCAACACTAGGCCAGCGGCCAAGCTTGAAGTGCATGAAAACGCGGACGCTTCGGGCAAATTTTTAAGCATGTCCGACAAACGAATGTCTGAAAAAATCGCAGCTTTGTCATCCTTATGACTGATGTCTGTCGGAAAAACCTATGCAATTTTATTATCGCTCCCCCCCATTTGCTTTTATTTGTGCACCCGTTTATTGCGATAACCGGATTTAATAATGGAATTTTCAAGGCGCCAGAGTATTTTTATAAATGAGCTCGACTGTATCGAGAAACTGTGAATGCAGGCAGTAGTGTTAAGCTGCATTTCATTTGGCGCACACCATACGTTCATTCATTTTCGATGTGACCTCCGCTTTGCGCTTCTTTCAAAATGCTTCCCCAAATGGGTCGGTGAAATATTGGGGGAGGGGGGTTACGGGCAACACGACAGTCTTGGCCGTTTCAGGTATAGCCGAACTGACCAAGTGTGTTAAAACGTTCATTCCTGATGCCATGCATTTACTTCAACTGCGGCCATTATTCGTTGCTCTGCAAGAAACCGGAAACACGGGCTCATGAACAGAAGCAAACAAGCACACCTCACGTGTGACTTTTAGGCCAACGTCTGTTGACTTGTCACGACACAAGGAACGAGCATAAAAAGAGTAGTAATTCAGAGAATGAGTAGAGGGACTTAAACTGCCGAGAAATACTAACGTTCCTAAAATAATAAACGACTTTGGCGAGGGCTACATTTGGAAGTTATGTCTGGCTTGACATTTTGTTTTTTGTTTGCTGTCCGAGAAAGACAACACGACAAAAATCAAGCGTGTTCATTGTGCTGGCTACGTAGGTGCTTCGTTATACAACAAGATATGTGCCTGACTGGGCGGCACGTAACGACATGTTTCTCGTCAAACGCAAAGGGCCGAAAATTAGTGCCTCATGTACACTATTGCCTTAGATACTTTTCGTATAAGGTTGAATCGTTTCCAGTATATAACACCCAAAGGCGACTGCGACTACGAGACCGGCCACAGAGGAGCGCTTCTGATAATATCCACCACCTGAGTGCCCTGCATGACAGCACACAGTACACGGGACTCTAGTGTTTTGCATTTAATTAAATGACAAGACCGAGGCTCGAATGAAAAGCACATCTTTTCGGCAGCAGTCTCTGACACACACAAGTACTCACGCACACACGCAGATGGAAATGCCCCTCCCCCCTCACCAACTCCACCGACCATCATCACACGCACACACGCACAGGCCCATACACACATATATATTGCAACGTACAAAAACGTTTTTCGGTAACAGTAATACCACGCTGTCAGACTCACTAACGCAGGTCTCCTCCAATAAAGCAGCCACAAAAAGCAGAAAAAAATTGGCCCCGCATCTGCATGTTAATCTGCAAATGTCGTCGAACGACGATAGTCTTGCGTGTGGAGAGAGTGAACAAAATATTTGATGTTCTGAGCAAGAGAATCGATGAACGGTATTCCGGAGGCGCTACATTAAAGTGCCTCGAGCCTGCAGTGAAGGTGAACGAGCGCAACAAGTCAGGTCAAACGTGAGACATGAGCGCCATCTGGCAGCTTTCTTAAAAAACAGAGCGTCGCTCTGAGACGGGTGTGCGCGCCCGTCTCAGAAGTGATAAGACGCAGAACGCAAGGCGACGGGTAGGTGCCAGCACCATCTTGTCCTAGAAAGCGTTAGAAACACCTGCCTTTTCGTGGAAGCGTTGCATGGTCAGCGCAGCGTGATAAGCGCTACGGTCCATAAATTACCTATGTATGCCTTTTCCAGTAAAAGACGCACATACAGAATATATACGTGTTGTTATGGTGCCCCAGAGATGTGCAATTGTTGCTTTTTAATTGACAATTGCACAAGTATGAACGCTAAATCTTTAGCAACATTGGTGGGCGCTGCGGATGGTATCGGCCGTTTCAGGTACCTGATGCCATTAAGAGTTGACAAACAGACACAAACTTACAGACAGACAGACAGACAGACAGACAGACAGACAGACAGACAGACAGACAGACAGACAGACAGACAGACAGACAGACAGACAGACAGACCAATATTTTTGCGTTGAAGGTCCCCAAGAAAGACTATATATTTCAGGTCTATCACGCGATGCACCACTTTGTAAGGTCGAAAGAATACTTTGTAACTTTGCGGACAACCCTTGGCGGTTAACCGGATGTCACAAAACGAGCGCTCAAAAAAAGGCGCGCCACCAAATTCTCGCGACGAAGGGCCGAGAAGTCAACAATAAAAAAAGAAAACAAGCATCCAAAGACTCCCCGGGCACGCGTCCCTCTCCTCTCGGAAGCGTTGGTTCGCCAACGAACCTCCTCGCGTCAGCGGCCGAGCAAGCCCTGGAAATTTCTCGATGGAAAGGGGCGTGGTGATGCCGGGTTGAGTCATCCGTCGCGGACGGCCCCCGTATTGTCTCGCCCTTTCCCCCAGCCTTCGCTGCGTATCGCGCCGACGAAATGAGGAGAACTTTGCGGAATCTCGCGCGGAAGGTATTTAATCGAGCAGCCGAGATGAGAGATGAGGAGAAGACGGAAGTTAGCGCCAGAGCGCGTAGGGTATTCCGCCGTGTAGTCGGCGAAGGTTTTGTCCTTAGTGACAAAGCAGGAGAAGAAGAAAGTATGCGCCAGAGTGCGTAGGGTGTTCCGCCTTGTGGGCGAAGCCTTTTGTCTTCTGTGACAAAGGAGGAGAAGAAGGAAGTGGAGAAGATGAGGATTTCCGCATGAGGGGTGAGGACTCGAGGTACAGGCAAGAGTGTGTGTCTACCACTAGCGAGCGAAGACGCGTGGCAACAGCTGCATGTGGGAAGCCGATGTGTTTCTGTCTAAGACGTTTGAAGCTTGGAGAGTGGCCAATTGAAGACGCGAGGTGTCCTGGAAGAGAAACTTCGCGGCCAGCGGAACAAAAACAACGCTGGACTTTGAGTGAGTGATTCTCGTAAGAGTATCATCCAGACTTTTGTTCTAAGAACTTTGGACTGAATAAGTTTTCTAACTCCTAAGTCTTTTAGTGTCTTGGTTGTTCGATGCATGCGACTGCATTGTAGTGCGTATTGTTGTCTGTCTCCGTTGTTTCGAGTGTGGCTGATTGTACTGTGTATTACGTTGTTTGATTGGTGACGTATTGTATTCAACTATTGTTGAGTGTGCTTACTTGTGTATCGTTTTGATCTGCCATAATTAAAAATATAATTTTGTATTGTTTATCAACTCTCGGCTCTGACTTGTTCTTTAGGCCACAGCTGGCGTCCGCTGGCGCGCCAAATAGAACCACTCCTAAATTGTCCACGCTTTCGTGGCGTGGTTCGGGGGGCCGATACTTCGGCCCTTGGAATTAGCCCGGCGATCGCCTCCCTAATTAACGGGACCTGTGACAAATATCCTGGCGTCCGCGACGAGGACCTTTTGGTGCACAGTGTGTCCAAAGTAGTGAGAAAGAGCCTCGAGTTGTTGATAGTGCTATCGGAACGATTTTGTGTGTTCTTCAGTGTTCTCGTTAACGAGTGCAGGAGAGTGTTCCGATATACTGATTTAGGCAGATATTTTTTGCACGTGGCAAGGTTTTATTTGCGAGACACAATGAATCTCGAGAAGTTAGTAGCTCTTGGTGAGAAGATGGGTCTTTCTGGCGCCGAACTACGGAAGTGCGTCTCCCAGAAGGAAAAAGAAGAAAAAGAGAGGGCCAAAGAAAAAAAGGCAGGTGAGCTGGAAAAAGAAAGGTTGGTGGTCGAAAGAGCCAAAGCAGAAAAAGAAGCTGAGTTGGAGAGAGAGAGGTTGGCAGCTGAGAGAGCCAAGGAAGAAAAAACAGCTGTGTTGGAACGAGAGAGGTTGGCAGCTGAAAGGGCCAAGTAAGAAAAAGCAGCTGAGTTGGAGAGAGAAAGGCTGGCCACTGAAATGGCGAAAGAAAAAAGAGATGCAAAGAAGCGACAGCTGAAAGAAGAAAGAGAGCAGCAATTGCCGTTGGAGCTGGAGAGAGAAAAGTTGGCAGCTGAAAGGGTGAGAGAAGAGAGAGAAGCAAAGGAGTGACAGCTGAAGGAAGAAAGAGAAGCGGATATGGCTGAAAGGGAACGGCAGCGACAGCCCGACATGGAACTCGAGCGGCTCCGTTTACAACAGCGAAGTGAAACTCCGGTCCAAGCTAGAGTTGAAAGCAGCAAATGGGAGGACCACGGCTTCCGCTTGAACCCAAGCAAGCTGCTCGTAGCGTTTGATGACCGGAAGGACGACCTTGACGCGTACCTTCACAGATTTGAGACGATCGCAAGGAGACAGAATTGCCCGGAACATCAATGGGCAACTGCTTTGAGTACTTGCTTGTGTGGTGAAGCGCTCAGTGTGTACGGTAGGCTGACGCCGACCGATGCCCTCAACTATGCAAAGGTGAAAGCTGCTTTGCTGAAGCGATTTAGATTTACTGTGGAAGGATTCCGGGACAGATTTCGGACAGGAAAGCCAGCTGATGTTGAGACAGCTACGCAGTATGCCGCCCGACTTTGCCATTATTTCGACAGATGGACTGAACTTTCAGGGACAGCGCAGGAGTACGATGAGCTTAGAGAGCTCCTAATTAGAGAACAATTTCTTACTAGTTGCCACCCAATCCTATCGCTGTACTTGAAAGAAATGAAGGCTGAGTCACTTGAAGGCATGCTTGAATTGGCTAATCAATTTTGGGAAGCGCAAGGCGGAACTAATTTGGCCAAGGTCAAGAAGGAGTGTCCCGAAGGTTCGAAAAATTTGGCACCCGAACAAAAGAAGCGTGCACCAGAGAGTGCCCCGCGATGTTTTCTGTGTAACCAAGTGGGTCATCGCGCTAACAACTGTCGAACTAACTTTACGAGTCCCACGGTCGTAAAATGTTTCAAGTGTGGCCAGACTGGGCACTAAGCAGACGGATGTCGAAACGGAGCGAGTCAAACTCACCAGGTATCTTGTGTGCTAGCAGCACTGAAATCCGATGATAATGCCATCACCGACGAATTCGTGGAGTTGAAAAATGGGGAGAAACTTCCTATTGTGGGTGCTGTAATGACAAAACAGCCAACCAGTGTCACGAAGGGAATGCCAACGCTGCCTGGGAAAGTTGCGGGCAAGAAGATAACGGTGTTAAGAGACACCGGTAGCTCAACTGTTATCGTGCGGAGAAATTTTGTACGGGAAAGTGAGTTAACACGCAAAACGAAACCAGTTTGCCTAATTGACAGTACAGTGCGGATGCTTCCCGAAGCAGAGATTGAGGTTGAAACCCCGTACTTCAGCGGGAGGGTTACTGCTCAATGCATGACGACCCCCCTGTATGACCTCGTCATCGGAAACATCGACGGGGCGCGAGGGCCGAATGATCCAGAATGTTTAGGGGAAAACCCGAAGATGGAGCCCCCGCTGATACAGGGACCGCGAGATTCAGCGGAGAATAATCCTGTGAAGGATTTCACCCGAGCCCAAAGTGAAGCCTGGGCGCAAGAGACAGCGAATGAGAACCTGATCGTATTGAATGAGATTACGTGCTGGGCAGCTGAATTACGTCGGCACAACCTCAACAGACCGACAGTGCAAAGGTGACGGAGTCGGCCAGCCAGGCCAAATCTCGGGACATGAAGAAGTGGGTGAATAACCGGACAGGATCGGTTGAGCGTCATGACCCGCTAACAATGTCGGAAGTGACAACGATGACTGAGACGCCACCTCAGATACCATCGGTGGAAAGGGCTCGCCGGAACAAAACGAGGAAAAACAAGAAGCGATCGAGCGACCACCGCAAGAAAGGGCGCAAGCGCCGCTCGAAGTACATGGGATAGGTGTTGAGGTCGAATCGGAAGGAGTTTGACAGTGCTGAGTGCAGTATGTTAAGTTAATTTGGTTGTTATCTTGTGTCACAACTGTATGTCGAGCGAGTCAAAATGTTTGTTACGATGATGTGATGTATAGTATTGTACAAAAATTGTAATGAGAGAACTTTGTACACTTGTATTGTTTGGAATATTTGGTAGAGTGTTGTACGCATGTACCTGTGGTTATATTTCATGTGTTGTGAGATTGAATTACAATATACAATTGCAATGACTGTTCTATTGTGGTTGTGACGCGCCATGAGCAACGGACTTTGTTACAGTCTTTTAGAGTGTGGGAACTATTCGTGCTCATTTGTGTGGTTTTGATTATTATGAGATAATATTCTTAAAGTGGAGGGCAGTGTCACAAAACGAGCGGTCAAAAAAGGGCGCGCCGCCAAATTCTCGCGACGAAGCGCCGAGAGGTCAACGATAAAAAAAGAAAACAAGCATCCAAAGACTCCCCGGGTGCGCGTCCCTCTCCCCTCGAAAGCGTAGGTTCGCCAACGAACCTCCTCGCGTTGGCGACCGAGCAAGCCCTGGAAATTTCTCGATGGAAAGGGGCGTGGTGATACCGGGTTGAGCCATCCGTTGCGGACGGCCCCCGTATTGTCTCGCCCTTTCCCCCAGTCTTCGCTGCGTATCGCGCCGACGAAATGATGAGAACTTTCTGGAATCTCGCGCGGAAAGTATTTAATCGAGCAGCCGAGATGAGAGATGAGGAGAAGACGGAAGTTAGCGCCAGAGTGCGTAGGTTATTCCGCCGTGTAGTCGGCGAAGGTTTTGTCCTTAGTGACAAAGCAGGAGAACAAGAAAGTATGCGCCAGAGTGCGTAAGGTGTTCCGCCTTGTGGGCAAAGCCTTTTGTCCTCCGTGACAAAGGAGGAGAAGAAGGAAGTGGAGAAGAGGATTTCCACCTGAGGGGTGAAGACTCGAGCTACAGGCAAGAGTGTGTGTCTACCGCTAGCGAGCGAAGACGCGTGGCAACAGCTGCGTGTGGGAAGCCGACGTGTTTCCGGCGAAGAAGTTTGAAGCTTGGAGAGTGGCCTATTGAAAACGAAAGGTTTCCTGGAAGAGAATTTTCGGGGGCAGCGAAACGACAACAACGCTGGACTTTGAGTGAGTGATTCTCGCAAGAGTATCATCCAGACTTTTGTTCTAAGATCTTTGGACTGAATAAGTTTTCTAACTCCTTAGTCTATAAGTGTCTTGGTTGTTCGATGCATGCGACTGCATTGCAGTGCATATTGTTGTCTGTGTCCGTTGTTGCGAGTGTGGCTGATTGTACTGTGTAGTACGTTGTTTGATTGGTGACGTATTGTATTCAACTATTGTCGAGTGTGCATACTTGTGTATTGTTTTGATCTGCCATAATTCAGAATATAATTTTGTTTTGTTTATCAACTCTCGGCTCTGACTTGTTCTTTGGGCCACAGCCAGCGTCTGCTGGCGCGCCAAATAGGACCACTTCAATTGTCCACGCTTTCGTGGTGCGGTTCGGGGGGCCGATACTTCGGCCCTTGGAATTAGCCCGGCGATCGCCTCCCTAATTAACGGGACCTGTGACACCGGAGTGAGACGCAAACTTGATTTCTTGGGTAGCATTCCACTTCTCGATAGCGAAGATTAGAGCAACTTGCTCCTGGCCGACTGACAAGCTTGTTTGGCATAAAGAGTGAGCTGCTCAGCGACAGGTGGGAGCAAAGCGTCGTAATCGTGTGGCAGCACTGTATCTCGCTGGTCTAGACCCCAACGTCCGTAGACAAGACGGAAACGCGTGAATTGTGTCGTTTTCTAGATGGCATTGTTGTACGCGAATGTTATATGTGGCAGAACCTCCACCAGCGTATTGTGCTGAATGTCTACATATACGTAAACGAAAAAGCGACAGTTTTGTTCAGTCACTCCGTCAAGTCGTTAGTACGCGGGTGATACGCCGTTGCCATACAATGGCTGCTGTAGCTTAGTTTGTATACTTTGTCAGTGAGCTGAGCCGTGAAACTGCATAGACCCCCAATTTGTGATGACGAAAGGCGGGGCATCATGGCGGAGAATGGTTCGATTGACCAAAAACTGGCCAACATGGGAAGTTGGATCGTGTTATCGTGGCGCATCTCGTTCGGTAATCTACAGCTAAGACGGTGCAATTGCTGCCGTCAGATGACAGCGGCCGGGACAAATCCATTCTTTTTTGACGGAATGGCACCCTAAGTGGTGTGATTGGTTGCAAAAAGCCTGCAAGCTTCAGGGGTGGAGATTTGCGGCTTGTACTTTCACGGCAGCTTATTACATAGTGCATATAATATATACTTATATATATATATATATATATATATATATATATATATATATATATATATATATATATATATATATATATATGTGTGTGTGTGTGTGTGTGTGTGTGACGTGGAAAGGCAGTGACTTGTTGTAGAAGCGGATAAGAAAGAAGTGACAGTAGAATAAACATGGCGTATGAGCCAGGCCACGTCGCCCATTCATCGTAGCGTCACACGAGTGGACAGGATGAAGACCTCCCAGCCCCTTCATCAGTGTCTCATCATCGACGCAGTTCTCCGCAAGGCACCCTGCCATAGATGGACTACCGTACAGGCGCCAAACATTACGCATCGACCAGCATCATATCAGAACCATCTGCTGACATTGACATCCCCAAGTACACCGGATCAGTGGACGATGGACCCGTAAAGGACTGGTTCAACCTCTTCGAGCTGGAGCCCACCACTGCATCATGGTTGGAAATGGAGATGATAACCAACTTCACTGATTACATCAAATTTTACCTCACCCACATCTTCGAGAACGACGAATCTTGGAAAAAGATTAAAGAAGAAATGATCACCCGTTTCAAAGAATACGATGAAGACCTGTCCATACCTCATCAGCGGAAGGCTTTTGAAGTCACCCATCACAGTTACGCAAAGTCTTCCCGCAGTGAGCCTATTTTTCAAACGAGACCTCAGAGAAAATGTACCTCCATTGTACCATCATATGACTCTTCCGAAAAACTTCTCGCCTTCGAACACCGACTGGTAACACAAGGTAAAGCATCCGTATACCAAAAGGAATCTAGACCGCTTCACCGAAAGTCTAAACCTAAAGCCGGCTTTCCCTAATGCAATGAAATCGGCTTTTGCAACGTGTTCACTGCACCACAACACTTCAGATTCACTGAACCACGCGAATCCCTTGATGATTCATGTCACACACAAGGCCCAGACGGTTTCGAACGTCAAGCGGAATTTATGCGTGACGAGCTGGTGGATCCTCACAATACCAGCCCACACCCTAACGTTCAGGACCAGAATTATTTGACAGACATTTTCAGCCTAATCACGCTTGAACAAATAAAACATGCGCCATCAGAACCAACTGATGCCATGGGTGTTGTCCTCTCATCGTCAAGTGATAACACACATGTGAGTCAAAACACTGCAGGCATTTCGAATCCACCAACGCCGGCACATTGTCAACTGAGAGAAGCATTTACAATCACTGATGACTCGCAACTATCTCGGGAGCTTTCTCATCAGTCTGCCACGCATATTTCATCGCAAGACAATCTCTACAGTACAGTATCGACTACCGACTATCTACTGATCACATCACCATGCAAAGAAAAGCAGCCTCATGTTCCTGAAAGATGCCCATCAGACCAACTTTCGCAACAAAACGAGCGATTTCAGCAAAGGCAACTCCATGAACTTCAGGAACTACAAGGGCTACTCGAACAAGAACAACGATCAAGTGAAACCTCCTCACGAGTACACTTGGGGCTTAAAGGTCATCAGACAACAGCAATTAAAGAAGCAAAGACAATGTCAATGCCTAAGCCATCTTCGCAGAAAGCAACGTCGACAAAGTTTTATGCACCAGTTGTCAAGGCCATGTCTGCGATCCAACTAACTGAGAGAACGCCACAAAAAGTTACGAAAGAGACATGAAGCTACCACGTATACAACGGAGAAAAAAAGACATCATCCCATCAGCCTTGGTTCTCACGCACGCCGACTAAAAGCAAAGTGTTTGTTGCCACGACGGCGCTGGATCCGATGCCAAAGACATCCGTGAATACAATGCTATACAGATTTCTAGCCTGGTTCGTTCTTCACAAGACCTCAAGTCGTGTCATCATCAGTACAGATTTTCAGGACGGGGTTATGCTATCCCGGGCGCAACAGCCAGCCTCGTCCACCAGAGCTACCCTAGATATGACTGGACTGCTGCCCTCTGCTATGAAGCTTTTTTTCGAGTTAAGAAACTCGATTCTGAAATCGAACTACTGCGCACTTTGACATTCTTCACTTTAAGCTTTTCATTGTTTTGTTTATTGTTTCGTGCGTATTCTTTCGGAGGGAGGGGGACTCCTGTGACGTAGGAAGGCAGTGACTTGTAGTAGAAGCAGAGATGGAAGAAGTGACCGCAGAATAAACATGGCGTATGAGCCAGGCCACGTCGCACATTCAACATAGTGTCACACACACACACGCACGCACACACACACACACACACACACACACACATATATATATATATATATATATTACATACATATATAATATGCCTTACATATATATATATATATATATATATGCCTTACAATATATATATAAATATATATATATATATATATATATAAGTAATGTATACTTAAGGGCTTGTTTCTCCGTGTTTTGACACAATGTTAATGAAATCTATGTGACAGTAATGCCAAGGAATGCCTAGGGGAGAACGTTAGCCCGAATTGTAAGGCAAATTAGAAGAAAGAATAGTGGGTGAAAAGATAACTTGCTGTGGGCAGGAACCGAACCTGTGACCTTCCAATAACTCATTCGATGCTCTACCACTGAGGTACCAGGGTAGCTATCCTCCCAGCCACTTTGTTGGGTATATATGTGAATTTAAACGTGGGAGTATTAGTCAACAAGCGCAGGACCGGGTTAACTGGCGGAACATGGGAGAGGCCTTTGTCCTGCAGTGGACGTAGTCAGGCTGATGATGATGATGATGATGATGATGTATAAGTCAGCGCCGTCTGTAGCCATGGCTGCGAGTGTTGCACACCCTTTTATGAGCCTGCGTGGTGTCACGTAGCACGTAACCTATTACGAGCTGGCAGCCGACAGTCTCTCGTATACGTCTGAGAGGCCACGCCAGGAACTTCCGAGGAATATTGCATTTGACGACATTTATCTAAAGGTGACGTGAACCGCACAACCCTTTAATGCTTTCTTCGCGTATACAAAAAAACACCTCTGCAACGATTTTTAATGATCGCCGTTTACACGATCACGATTCCTCATAGCCCGTTAAGGAAGGAGCTCATTGCCAGCAAAATATGACGTAACTTTTGTTTGCTCATTCGTATAGTGTTGCAGACTCTGTGCTGAGGCATAACGTGCCTTTGAGCAATCATTTATCACAGTTTTCACCCATCCCGATGGCACAGCAAACTCGGTGTCCGGTGAGGTAAGTGACGCTTACACTTGAGCTACGCAAGACGACCCTAGCAGACTGCCGGCTCAAGTGGGCACCCAGTGTGGTGTGCAAATCAGGAAGTTGGCAAGAAGGAACTGGAGATCATTTTCTACCCACGCTCATTATCGCACGATTAGTGGGGAATGAGTGGCCACTACTCAAATTAGTAATGGTGAGGGCCGTTTGAACTTTCACAGGTCAACTGCTTGCAAGAACAGTAAATGACTGGACAATCGATACGTCGAAAAATGCTATCCATGCATATCTTGAACAATTGCTTTTTTGCGCACCAGGCCCGCTTGAAGCTCGAACAAATACAAACACGCCCAATCTGCCACTCTTTACAGTTGCTGTTTTTTTTGTTCTGAACTTGAGAATTTTGACCGAAGTCAGGGTATTGTCATAGTAGGCTAGTGTTGGTATAATAATAAGAGTAATAATAATAATTCCTGGGATTTCACGCTGCCGAAGCATTATTACGTAGCAGTGAGTTCTAGATCTTCTTGCGTAACTTGGAATTGTTTGACGTGCACCTCAATGTTACGCACACGGCTGTTGGTCCATCTAGTCTGGGAAATCGCGCTTTTTGTCGTACAAGGACCGACTGAACAGACCACAAACACAGAGCGTGCTCTGCTATTTATGTATACGGTGTGTTCAGTCCGTCCCTGTACGATGAAAAAATGCGATTACCTTAGGCGAATTCTCATTAGCCCGTGTACCTGGGTTCCGTCTCGTCGCCACTTAAATGCGGTCGCTGGAGCAAGGTATTGAACCTGCGACCTGGAACTAAGCAGCCTAAAAGGTGTGGGTATAAGAGTAGGCATGCCCACTGAATTGTGACGAGACAAAATGTGTTTGTATTAATACAAGCAGGCTAGGCTCTGTCAAATACTCTAACTTTACAGTTGCCGAAGTATAGTTGTGTTTTTGTCCATTGATGTATCTGCGTTAAATTCAGTCACTTGGATTCTGTAAAGCAGGCCGTTAACACTTGACGTGCGATCACTTTTGCCTCCTGCAACCATTTGAACGTAGCAGCTGGGGCTCGAAGTGAATTTCTAGGTCTTGCCTTAACCACAAGAACGACAGAGACAGTACAGCGAGTGCTTAGCAGTTGCACCCTTCCTACAATTTGTGAAATAGCTGCATATAAGTTCGAATCTACAACAAGTTATGCACTGCCGAAGCTACCACGCAGTAGCTACAAACTGCGAATGCGAAACCATTAGCGCATCTTCTCTGAGTTCTCTCACAAACGCGCCTGTGAGATGAACGGTGCAGAAACCACTACGATAAATTAAAAGCTTTGGGAGTGCGAGGCCAATGCATCATTTCATATGTTGGATTCATTGATTCTAATGCTGTTCGAGTGAGTCGGGCCTATGGCCTCCACAGCTCCATGATGGGCAACCGACTAGGAGCTGTCCAGAAGGCCCGCGAAGCTGCGACTAGGCAATGGCCTCGTTGTCCCAATGTGGGATGTCTCTGCCCTGTCTACCGAGCTGTAGGACACTGAATAAATGTTTTTTATCATCCAACTATAAACACACACACACATGCACGCACACACCCACATGGTCTCACCTAATGTATCCGTGCCTGCATATGCATCCTGGCTTGCAGTGTCCGCGGCAACCACCGTCAGGCACGGGTAGTCCACACACGAGCTGGCAGTCGGTGCCACAGTCGGCGTACGCCTCATTGGAACCACGGCAACTTTTCTTTGGTCTACCACCACCGGTTGCTGCTGTGTGCACGCGCGTCAGATTCGTTATCTCAATTTGTTGTGAAAAGAAACTAAGCTCCGATAACAGACACGCCATGTTCCCATTGTCCAAAGAACCCTATTCAACCCGTGCCTATCTTCTTAATCTGCACCTCACCTGGCTTTGTAATGCCTCTGAAGTGAGGTGCACCTTTGACCATGTGGTAGGGTCGAGTGATGAAGTCATGACGTTAAGTCTTTGTATGAGACATAATAGTGACGTCATCATGACGCAATATAGTCTCCAAAAAGTTTGGCAATTTGTGACGTCGGCGCCAACATGAAGGCGAAAATTGACGTGATCAAAGCTTTAGTCTTGAAGATGTAAGTTTTGATCAGATGAATTTTTTTTCACTGTTCGTGCGGACGAAAATGATTATTGCTCACGTTTCATGAGGCACCTAATGCTAACCGCATTATTATAACTGTTGACTTGACCCGAGACTACCTATTCGATACAAGTTTCACGAAGAGAATCTTAGAAACCACGTCGAGAAAAGCAGGGGATTGAGATCCGCTATGCTCGGGTCTCTAAGGATTCCAGCTTCTCACAATTTTAACGCGGTAGTGTTAAAGAGCTCGTTTCACAAGAATTCCAGCCTCGGAGTCAGCGACGTTGGTTGTGAGCGAAGAGTCAACATCTTTGCGTGACCGAAAAACACAGAAATATGCAAATAATGAAAGTCTGGGTGCCAGTGGGAATCGAGTCCGGATCCTCTGCGTCTGAGTGGGGATCACACTCAGGTCGTTCGCATGGCAAGCGGGTGTTCTGCCACACAGCCATGCCTCTGCTTGCGAATGAGGTGAAATTAACTTTCTCTGTGTGGAAATTCCGTGAAAGTTGCTCTCATGCTTTACTCACGCAGACGTACTGTGTACACGCTTCACAATACGACATGAAATATTGTCATGGTAATGCGTGGTACAAACGTACATTGCCAAGGGGCGTCAGAACATGGAATTATCATAATGACTTCATTGTTTAAAGCCAGTCACCCACTACAAAAGGCACACACGCTGCTGCCCCATAAAGGTCGCGTAGTAGGTGCATAGCAAGTTGGAAAATATTTAATACACTAATTCCTTCATAGAGGCACTAGAAACTCAATACCACTATCACGTCCAGCTCTTAAAGGAGAAGCTTGAGGGTACCCATATTTTATTTCAAGACACCGAAGCAAAAATTTTGTTTCATTATTCTGGCTGGTAGCGCCTCCTTGTTGTAAGCCAAATTAGTCTCTGATATTGCATTTAGGCAATATAGTGCTAAACATGAAGCGGAAACATCGTTATATGTTAAAAATGACATCTTTAACTTCGGTGAAGTCACCAACTAGTTGAGGGGGTGTTAGGACGTCTTTGAGCAAGTCACTGTGGTGTTTTGATGAAGTTCTTTGAATTTATGTATGAATACTAAAAACATTGCAGCATATCCACGGGGTGAATGATGACGAGTGGGAGAAGCTCCGGAGAGAATCATCGGTAAAACTATAAATCATTCGTGTGTAATTCGCACAGTCGATCATCGTGTAAAGAAATCATGGGAAACACTGTTTGTGTATATATAAAAAGGAACATTTATTTCTTCTTAGAGACGATCGATGGCTTGTGCTGTCCCTTCATTATGACGGCTTTATGGTCGGTAAAATGAAGAGTGAGCAGTTCCTGTGCAAGTTGCAATGGAACATTTGCAAATATCAAGTCAATGCATGTTCCTCAGATCGTGGTTGGTTTCATATGGTCATACAATACTCATCCGTGCGTCCATCCATCCGTCCATCCATCTGTCCACGCGTCCGTGCGTGAGTCCATCTATTCCTCTGTTCATCGGTTTCCCGTCCATCCATTCGTACGTCCATGCGTCCATCCATCCATCTATCAGTCTGTTAGTCTGTCCCTCCGTTCCTGCGTCCGTGCGCCCATCTATTGAACACTCGAAGTACCTTCATCTCCCATCTCACATCCCCTGTGGCATATACCCACTCTAGAGTGGGTATGTGCCACCAGTGGTTACGTACATCACCAACAACAAACCCCATGGGATGTGCAGAACCACGCCCTAAGGAGCTTCGCCCCTATAAATGGGAATGATTGTTTGACTCAGTGGCGTAGGCCATTTTTTAGTGTGTGTGGGAAGAGGAGAGCTTTTTGACCGGAAGCTGGATCCGGGCCGGCGTGATCAAGTGTTATTTTGTGTTTCATTCACCATGAAAAAAAGGGGGTGGGGAGTATGGTTTGGGCCTGGTGTGCCACTTCCTGGCTACACCACTAGCTCGACCGCATACGCTTGGAAGAGAGACTAGATTGCCAGTAGGTACTCATTCCACAAATAAGAAGACGGATCTGTGAATTCCATACCTTTGCGAATTATCTTGAGTCCATTGGCGTTGCCAGTGCTAAGAATAGACACCTGTGGCAGCCTGCCTTTGACAGATGAAGGTGACGAAGGCAAAGTGAGGGACGACTTGATTACTGCCTTCAAAGCTGTTATTCTCTGCTCCGTGGCGGTAGCCGACGATCGAGAAGAACGCCACGCTCTGCTATGTGAGACAGGTTCAGCTGCGAGGCATCCAAGAAACGTGTCGATCTTGAACAGTTCAGAGAGACATTCCGGCAGTTGCCATGATGCAGCTCCTTTGAACAGGCATGCATGAATCGCGTACACAATAAAAACCTCATTTGAGCTCTATCTCGTATATGGGGTTCGTTGCGAAAGCTCTGTTACACCATAAGGTGTTTTGTGTGCCCCCCCCCCCCGCTATCACATCAGCTTACCTGCGAGCATTCCGTCGAACCTTCGGTTTTAGCACGCCTTTATCGTTATCTTCCTGCCACTTGACAGCATATAAAAATGATCTACATTTCTTTTGATGTACTATTGTTCTAGCGACTAGGTTAATACGACATTGTTATGCTACACCATGCAAGAAGTTCTATAAACAAAACGTGTGAATAAGTGCGTCTCATGCTTGAGTTCATTCGTAATAACTACTCCTGCAAGCAGAGCATTAGCAGCACAAGATAAGTTAGGGGTATTGCTTTTGTAAATAAGGGTAATGTAGAGTGTACTGAACCACTCTATAAAATACACTCTACCCACAGACAATGCTTCCCGTTGGGCTCAAAAAAAAACACCGGAAAGAAAAACAAACAAACGTAGGCATCCTGCTTACGTGGCACTGCTATGGGCACGACATGACTATGTTACCTGCAAGAAGTTCGGTGAACAAAATTTGTGAGTGCGCATGTCTCGGGCTTGGATATTGTTATAAATACACGTGTGATCAGAGCGCGAGTTGTACACTCACTCGATTAGGGGATGAGTGCAGTGAATTAGGGCATTGTAAAGTGCACCGCATACCCTATTGAGTACACTCTACCCCCACGTGATGTTTCGCGTTGGGCTCAAGTAAAACATTGAAAAGAGAAAAACGACGCTAGATGGCCCGGAACAGCTTACTGACAACTGCATAACGTGATTTGTTGATGTTTGAGGCACAAGGCAACTTTATTTATTACAGCGCCTGAAGGCGAAAGTAAAACAATCATGTGGAGTAAATTACAAGGCTACTAATCGCTCGTCACAGCGTGTGTTCAGAAAACGTTCTAAACAATTTAGAGTACTTGGTACTCTGCTATGAGAGAGCGAAACGTGGTCCCTGGGGTATGTGTTTAGAATAAGTGATTTATGATTTAGAGTACAGGGTACACTACAATGGGAGTGCTTAAAGCCGTCCCGTTTCATGTTGGCACTCCTCTTGGGATATGGGCTGCGGTACACCGCTTCCGCGCAAAGTTCCTTGCACTTATCGATTCTATGTTGAGTCGCCACTTTACGCAGACTGAACCACTTAATGTTTCAAGCTTTCTGCTTCTGATTAGCACATTAAATAAACAACTAACAAAAACGATCTATGTCGCACATTCTACTTGTCTCCTACCAGACTAAACATCGATCGGTAAACTAAACTTTCTCTTCCTAACATCTGGAAACAAGGTATCAAAAATCACTGGGCAGGAAATGTTGCCCCAACTGACGTGATCGTTGATGTCGACCATTTCTTATGCGCTTCCACCCTTCCCATTAGCCGCCCCTTTTGTCTTGCTTGGATTAACAACAGGTCGTACTTTTGAAGATTGCAGCACTCTAGAGGCTCGGACTGTGGCATGCTATCGTGTGCCGTCATTGTACGTATGCTGTTGTAGCTTGGCCTAACGCAGGCAAAGCCATGGATAGTACATACCCATCTGTAGCATTATGAGAATGCTCTCGCGCTAAGAGGTCTTGTACGTCATGTTCTTCAAACGCGTTGATGATAATAAGTGTGAAGCAGTTTAGGGCTCCCGCTGTCGTATGACGTATTCGCTTGGTGCATCGCAGAGCAAATCAAGAATAAAAATATGTAAAATAGCAAGCAAACGATAAAGAAGAGGAGAAAAAGAAAGAGGTAGAGTAGGAATAAATATCGAAATAACAAGAAGAAAATGAAGAGAACAAAGATAAACTAAGAGACTAACACAAATAGAAAAAAAAGAAAGGAGGCGAAAAAACCAGAAAGAAAGAAAAACAAGACAAAAAAGCTAAAACTGAAAAGAAACAAAGCTGCGCACGTTTAGGCTTGTGAAACCTACTACGAAGCCGCCTTACCTTTTTCGTTTCGTTTTGCCTCTGTGTTGACGAACATCAGTGAACTTTTCTTCATGTCGTAAATTTTTGCGCGCACTGTCAACTAATACTAGCTTTATGAGCACTGACAGTTAAGTTGGTTGTTTTTTTAAAATATACGGGAAGATGGAGAGAATCTATCTATCTATCTATCTATCTATCTATCTATCTATCTATCTATCTATCTATCTATCTATCTATCTATCTATCTATCTATCTATCTATCTATCTATCTATCTATCTATCTATCTATCTATCTATCTATCTATCTATCTATCTATCTATCAGCCACCTACGACTTTTACATCTCCTGGTTATTTCAATAATGCTATCGATACCAAACTTATCCTGGCATCACGTGACTGTGATGCCATGAGAAAATACTTGACTAGTCATGACATGAAAATCATGACATGTATGTCATGAATGTCATTATTTACATTTTATGGTCATGCAGCTCTTGCGGTGGATTAGTTCACATGACATGTTGGTAAACTGGTATGGTATGAGATGATTGCATGGTGAACCCAAGCGCAGACGCTAACGTAAAATTCATCCCATACGTGTCATGTAACAACATGACTACATGCCACGTTCATCATTAGCTCACGGCCGTTTCGCTAGCGTCACATATACCACATTTGGTATTAAGGTACAAGAATGGTCGACGAAGGTATGTGACCGGTGCAAACATAATAGTCAATAGATGCGTGTCATGTAACAACATGACTACATGCCACACTCATGATGAAATGGCGGCTGTTTCGCTAGCTCCATTTCTAGAGCCCTCCACAACGGCGTCTCTCATAATCATATTGTGGTTTTGGAACGTTAAACCCCACATATCAATCATTATACCAAATTTGGTATTACGGAATGGTAATGGATGACGAAGGTGTGATACCGTTGCAAACATTATAAACGTGAGATGCGTGTTATGTAACAACATGACTGCATGCTACGCTCATGATGCGCTCACGGCCGTTTCGCTAGCTTCACATGTACAAACTCGGTATTACGAGACGCGAATGGATGACATAGGTAAATGACACAACCAAACACGATAATCATAACATGCGTGTCATGTAACAACATGATTACATGCCACAGTCATGATGTGCTCGCAGCCGTTTCGCTAGCTTCACATGTGCCAAATTTTGTAATTCGTGACGTCAATCGATGACGAAGGTATGTGACTGGTGCAAACATGATAATCATGAGATGGGTGTCATGCAAGAAGGTGACTACATGCCACAGTCAACGCGACAATACATTTCGATGTGACGCAGTGCGCGTGCTCACCAGCGCTCATTTTGTCGCGTCACGCCCGCGTTGCGACGCCAGGCATCGCTTTTGCTATAAAATCGCTGGCGTGAACCGCACTGCGTTGCTTTGACGTATGCGTGTTTCAGCGCGTCCGGCGTCCTTCCGTCATTAAAACAGGGAGACGCAGTGTTGGCTGGGTAACGCATCGGCGCGAATTTCGCGCCGGTGGCCGTCGGGCCGCGCCGACAGATGCTGCTCGCGGCTGGGAACAGAATATAGAGTGCTCACGTTTTGCTAAGGTAGCTTCGCTGTGCAGTGTGCGGGCGCGTATATTGGGCCCTTCATGATGCACTCGCGGCCATTTTGCTCCCTCCACATATACCAAATGTGGTGTTACGTGACGTCAATGGATGGCGAAAGTATATGGCGTGTGCAAGCCTCATAATCGTGACACGCGTGTCATGTAAGAACATGACAACATACCACGCACATAACGTGCTTTCAGGCGTTTCGCTAGCTCCACATATACAAAATATGGTATCACGTGACGTGGATAGATGGCGAAGGTAAACGACACATCCAAACATGGTAATCATGACAGGGAAGCCATGTATGGCAACAATTATCTCCATCTCGTAACGTTGTGCTGATTTTAAAGTGACATATCAACATTTCTCATTGGTGCTTCGCGTATCATCGAATGCCACTGTACGTGCGATCTGCCTATTTTTTTCTGTGTCCTCTGTCATCCTCTTCAGCTTTGGTAATTGGTTTTGTGTGGTAAACGAAATCTGCGGTGCGCGTCATTTAGTTGTTGGCTCGATGGCTGGTCATGTCGTCTCTAGAAATATCCTGCTTTAGAGGCTTCGCACTTTCTGAGAAAGACACAAGTTCGCTCGTTTGTTAAGCCTTTGGGTCGTCGTTCCTTCTCAACTTCAAATAAAAGGTGTTGGCGCAATATGTCGATAAATTCTAGGCGTGTATTCTCATCTCTCCAAGTGCTCAACCAGTTAAATTATTTTGATCAATATCATCCAACAACTGATACATAGAAGGTGGTTAGATTAGATGATATATCACCCAATAGTGCAACGTAGGGTGCGTATTTACAAAAGAACCGTTTTAAATTCCGGTCGGCAGGCTGTCCCCTCTCCACAATTCTCTTTGTATTTTGCATGGATCTATTATTGAAACGTATTCAGAAATGCACTTTGATACACGGTCTTCCTCTCCCAGGCTTGGGCGAAGTGAAAGTAGCGGCATATGCCGATGACATCTCGTTGTTTATTGGGAACAGAGATAGCTACAGAGCCGTTTTGCAAATATTTCACACGTATAGTTAACTGTCGGCAGCGCGTCTTAATCCCTGAAAACAGCAAGGCATTGTGCTCTGGGATGCACATTGAAGAGTTCCCTGACGGCGTCCAAATAGTACAAGAAGTGTAAGTCTCAGGTGTAACTTTCCTTTGGACGGGTGAGGTAGCCCGCACCACATGGAAAGAAATCCAACACAAAGTGGATAGACTCATTAAAGTCGCTAGAATCTTTCAACTTCCCTTTACTGAAAGAGCTTATCTAATTAAATCCAGCATAACAGCGCCACTGCTTTATGTAGCCAGAATTGCTCGACCACCTCGTCGGGTTTTGCTGAGAGTGGCCACTGCGTCTGGCTCCTTTTTTTGGGATGGCCACGCCGAAGCTGTTGCCAGAGCCTTGGTCCACCTGCCAGTAAAATGGGGAGGGCTCAGTGTACCCAACCTTGATGTATTCTGCCGCATGTTGGCTCTCAAAAACACCTGGGCCCTCTTAGAGAACTCAACGTATCGAGGCAGGCAACTTGTAGTGTATCTGCTAGGAACCTCTAGAAGATTTTTTGGTTTAGCAAACGACACGGGACCAGCTGCTGAGCAGCCACCGGCGTATTACACACATGTTATAAAATGTTTGCAACAATGGCGAAATAATTTTCCAGTTCAAGAACCTATGCAAATGTACTCTACCGACATGAGCGAACTAATAGCATTTAAAAGCCTATCTGAGGAACAACGTTACAAATGCCGTGCGAAAGTACGCTGGACTCGTACAAACACGTCTCTCCCCTCCGAGGTCCGTGACCTAAACTGGCTTAGGGAATGGGAAGCTTTACCGACGGCTGACCACCTTGCAGCGTGGAGCGTGGCGCCCTCCGCCACATGCCCGCAATGCGGTCGCGTAGAAACACTAAAACATGTCTTCCATGAATGTATAGTAGCGCGCAGCTTTTGGCGCATGGTTACCAGAATGTTCCAAATAAGTATGCCGTGGAAGTATAGCCACAGGGATAACTTTGTCGTACTCCTGATGGCTATCGGAGCCTTCGTCTTATGGAAACGAAGGGGATTGGCCCGCCTGAGGGGACGCCCCCAGAGAGCCATGTTTCCCCTACTACATCGGCTAAGAAACGTAGTGGTTATGCACCTTAACGAAGAACTAGTCATGCTAGGAGAGGAGGCTTTCCTCCGACGCTGGTCTACGCAAAATATTATCGTACAAAACAAGACAGTGTCCATGCCTTTCCTCTCCTATTGAGGAGGTGGGCTAGAGCTTGTACCACTGTAACATTACAGTGCGTATTTTCCTTTTATTCTTTAGAAACATGTCCTTTTTGTGCAATATTTTTCTTGAGCGCGAGAGCAAATTGTCCTCACAGGTGAATGCAAAACATCACCCTACACTGTGAGTGACATCCCCTTGTTTGTTCATATAGCCTTACTGTTTATTTGGGTTTATTCATCTCGATGTCATGAATGTCCTGTCTTTGTTGTACAATTTTTGCATTGTACGTCACTGCATACGCTATAAGTTCTTTCTCTGTATATAACAGCTTGCATTGTACATACGCATTGATAACCATTGTCCTTTTTTCTGTGTGCACATAAGCTGTGTAAGAGTGTGGACGCGCGAAGATCGGCTCCTGCTTTCAAGAATGCTTTCCTGTGGTATTCACGAATTTGTCGCCGAGTTTTCAGTCTCATCGTGTGCCTAAGTTCTCAAGAAATCAGCAGATACCGCCTTTGTGCTGGTGAGTGGACTTTTAAATCGTTTTGGGGGCATTTTTACACGGCAACGCCACCGGGGGATTTAAGCCTAACAACCAAGGAGGCGATTGTCGCCGATGCGCCGACCCCGCGCCAACGTGACGCAACGCTCTGCGCGTTCCAGAACCTGCAACTGAGAATGGAATACCAAGTAGATGGAGAGGACATCTCTCTAGAGGATTGCACGGAAGACATGGGTTGGAAGGAAGCCGAAACGAGACGCTCAAGGAATAAGCAAGCCACGGTTAGCGTTCCGGCTGCCAGGGGTTCGACCAAAGCTGGCGTTGCGGGAGACGCTCGAGCCAGTTGTAGTAGATATGATACCAAGCATACAATCGTGCGAGCTGGACGCATGCCGCCACTACCCAAGGACTTCAGCAAAATTGTGCTACGACCACGTGGAGGATTAAATATCTCGAGAATTGGCACTGGAGCCGTGGCAGACGCCATGGTTCTGGTGGCCGGCATCAAAGAGGAGGAGGCCATGCAGGACATCATCTGTTCCAACTTGCAGCAGAACATTATGGTGGCGAGCACTCTGGACCAAGAGAGAGCTTCAAGATACCTCAAAGTCAAGCAAATTGACATTGGAGACAAAGTTTTCGAGGTTAGCGCGTACGCCACGGCACCCCACAATACTTGTAAAGGAATGATTCGCGGGATCCCCGTAAGCGATACTCAGGACATTTTGACCCGAAAGATTGTGAACGCGAACAACCCGCTCGCGCTGCAGGCCAAGGGAACCAAGGACACTGGGACAATCATCATTGCGTTCGAAGGACACAAGGTGCCCAGATTCGTGAGATATGGACCTTCACTTTTGCAGTGCTCCCTTTACCGCAAGAACATCGATATTTGTTACGTCTGTGGAAAGCTCGGACATCGATCTGACGTCTGTCCGAACCCAGCTAGAACCATCTGCAGAGGCTGCGAGATCAAGAACCCAGATAGCCTGCACCAGTGCAATCCAAGATGCAGGCTGTGTGACGGTCAACATCCCACGGCAGACAAAGAGTGCAAGAACAGGTTCTTAGTGCCATACGTCATCAGACGCAGACGTTGGGAAAGATCGCGAGCAGCCGCAGAAGCCCGGGACGCTTCAATCACATCTAGTCCAGACATCAGCTTATTCCAGCCTACGGGACCCAGAGCATCCAGACTACTCAAGAACAGCAAAGGCGGCCCCACTCCAAGGAAAGGTCGCATTCCAGAAGAGGTTCTAGACCCAAGGCCCACTTTCAATCACGGGGGCGCTCAAGTTCTCAAGGTCACCATCAGGGTCGGGATCAGCTTGGGCGGCACCCGAATGGCCAGGTGTCTGGCGTTCAGTTCGAGATCACAGCTTCACACCCAGGGAGGACGCTTGCAGTTACATCGAAAGGCAGCTGGGGTGAACGAGTGGGCAACGGCGTGGCAGAGGTGATGACAGGTAAGCTGCCAGAGCATGATAGAATTGCACAGCTAGAGCAAGAAAACGCGAGACTTACAAAATCGAATGAGAGGCTATCAGCTGAGTTAAAGGAAATAAAAATTCTTCTCACTAAGCTAACCAGCGCGCAGTCTTCACAGCCAATGCCTCAGCCAGTTGATGTTCCTGTGGCTGAAAACTTGGGGGACTCGAGAACCACTAAAAAGAGGGCAGTCATGGCAGAACACGTGGAAGCCAACAAAACGACCATGTCAGATATGAAAGAGGTCTTTGACACGCTCAGCAAAGTAGTAGCCAATCTTAGTGAGCAGATGGGTAGGCTACAGTCAAGCGTGGCGGCACTGGAAGAGCATATGACTTTGCACATTACAAAGGTCGAAGCATATCTGCACAATACAGCAAGGCCTCCTGTAGCACCAAACTCGCCCATTCGGCCACTAATACTAGTGGTACCAAACCTGTCGACAGGTGCAGCATCAGGCTCTAGCCGCCTATGTAATAACCGTGATGGCAGCGCTACGTGAAGCATTTCGTATCTGGCAATGGAACTGTAGAGGTTCTCTTAAAAAGAAGGCAGCCCTACAGCAGTATATCAGGAGAAGCCAAGAAAAGTCTCGTATTATAATATTACAAGAAACCCTTTCACCGCAAGCAACGTTGCCTGGATTCCGGCCTGTAATAGGGGATACTGAAGGGAGGGGAGTCTGCACCTTCGTATGCACCAAACTAACGCACGTAACCCACGACTTCAAGATAGAAGCAGGCCGGTTGGAACACATCATTGTAGAGATCGTGCCAGGTACCAGCAACCGTCAGAGCATTTTCATTCTTAATATATACAGCAGTCCAAAGGAACAAAAGCAAGGGTTCAAGACGGTTCTAAAGAAAGCTTTCAATATCGCCGGGGAATGTCAAGTCGTCATAGCAGGTGATTTCAACGCCCGTCATCATACATGGGGTTACAACTACAACACTGGGAAAGAAAATCGACTTTGGCAAAGTGCCAGTGAACTTGATCTCACCCTAATCACAGACCCCAGCCTACCAACAAGGCTTGGTACGTCTTGCTGCAGGGATTCCACCCCGGACCTTACATTTGTAAGGAACATCAAGAAGGCCCAGTGGATGAAACTTGCTGTAGACCTACGGAGTGACCACTGCATTCTTGCCACTACTTTCTCCGTGGAGCGTAAAAAGCAGAGAGAATTTCACTTCACAGACTGGGATAAGTTCAGGAAGATAAGGATGGAAAGGGAACAAGATGGCCACAGACAAGGCTTGGAGCAGTGGGTCAAACAGAATAAAGATGACATCAAATCCGTCTTCTCCACCATTACCACAGATTTTCCGGTTGAAAGAATGGATAGCCGGCTCGCTCATTTTCTTGAGGCAAAGCAAGCACTACTGAACCGTTGGAAGGGTCAGCGCTTGAACCAAAGACTGAGGAAGAAGATAGCTGAGGTAAACAGATCAGTCGAGGAACGTTGTCGCGCACTATCCAGGCAGCAATGGGACGAAATCTGCAACTCTATCGATGGTCAGATGCGCAATGGCAAGACATGGAATATGTTAAAGCATCTCCTCAACGAAAACAACACCAAAACTAATCAAAAGTATGTTATCGCTCGAATTTTGCACAAAGAGATAGGGCGCGCTACAGAAAAGCACGTTGTGCAGCGGCTCGTGCATAAGTACCTCCCAATCAAAAGAGGATTGGCATCATCAAGTAGACAGTACTAGGGCAGGCCAAATCCAGGTCTTGAGGGCGACTTTAACATCGAGGAGATCAGAAGAGCCTTGCATGATCTCAACGGCAGGTTGGCCCCCGGCCCGGACGGTATATCAAGCAAGGCCCTTTGTAACCTTGATGATGATTCAATTGAAACCCTGAAGGATATGATCAATGCAGCATGGAAAGAAGGCAGGGTGCCAGAGCAGCGGAAGCTGGCCAGAACGATACTTATTCCTAAGCCAGGAAAGCCCCCTAACTTGGACAACATGAGGCCAATGTTCTTGACATCATGTATAGGCAAGGTTGCAGAACATGCCATGCTGCACAGGATAAACAAGTACTTGGAAGATAACAACATATATACACACAATATGGTTGGATTCAGGGCAGGGCTATCCACACAAGATGCATTGAAGCTTATCAAACACCAGGTCATCGACAACGAAACGAGAGACGTGAGAGCCATTCTGTGCCTAGATCTAGAAAAAGCGTTTGACAACATCCACCACTCATTCATACTCGGAGCAATTTCCAAGCTTGGTCTAGGGAAAGTCTTCTATGACTACGTATGGTCCTTTCTTACAGATCGGAAAGCCGTGATGAAGATTGCAGATATCGAGACCGCAGCAATCGAACTAGAAGCAAGGGGCACGCCGCAAGGGGCAGTAATTTCGCCAATGCTGTTCAACATTGCCATGATTCGACTGTCAAAAAAATTATCGAGCATTAAAGAATTGAAGCACAGCATCTACGCAGATGACATTACCATCTGGTGCACAGGTGGAAGCGAGGGGCAGATTGAGAGTACCCTGCAAGAGGCGATGGACACCGTAGAAGAGTACCTTCGTCCTTCTGGGCTCAAGTGCTCCTCGAGTAAGTTAGAACTTTTACTGTATCGGACTGCACGCCGGGGTCCGAAAATCAGGGGATGGAAGCCGTTAAACCAGATAGACATCCACTTCCCTACAAATCAAGGGGATTCCATCCAGAGGGTCGACTCCATCAAAGTCCTGGGCATGCTGAGAGAGTCTACTGGCGCCAACAGCAAATCAATAGCCAAGTTAACTTGGAAAACAGACAGTGCGGTGAACCTCATACGCAGAGTGGCCAACAAAAGAAATGGGAGCCAGGAAGACAACCTCATCAGGTTGATGCATGCGTTTGTTCTAAGCCACTTCACGTACGAGGCAGCAATGCAAAACTGGTCAAGAGCAGAAATCCAGACACTGAATGTGCTCCTCAGAAAGTTGTCAAGAAGGTCCGGGGCCTACCCATACATACCAGCACCGAGCGTCTGCTTGAGCTTGGCATTCACAACACGCTCGAAGAAATTGCAGAAGCCTAAGAAAGAGCACAGTTTGTAAGGTTATCTACAACAAGGTCTGGGAGAATGATCCTGCAGGAGCTGGGCCAACACCAAATGGCAATCAGGCACAATTACAATGATATTCCCGACAACATCAGGGAGAATGTCACAGTGTCTCCTATACCAAGAAACATGCATCCAGAACACAACGTCGGAAGAAGAGTAGCGAGCGCCAGGACTATACTTCGTCAAGTCTCAAACGAGGAACGAGGGGTCGTATTTGTTGACGCGGCTTCCTACGCCAATGGGAAAGCGTTTTTGGCAGTGGTAGTCGATGGGGCTGGCCATGTCGTCAACTCAGCGACGGTCAGGACGAAATACCCAATCATTGCGGAACAAGTGGCCATCGCCTTAGCACTCAAGATGGATAACATTGAAGTCGTCTACAGTGATTCCATGGCAGCACTACGGGCGTTCGCCAAGGGGACGGTCTGTGAACAAACGCTGAAAATACTGCAAGACAAGAACATAACACATCATCTTCTGAGTTGGTTCCCAGCTCACCTTGGACAAATCAACGATTCCCCTCCCAATCTCAACGAAGCTGCACACGAGGCGGCGCGAGAACTCTCCAACCGCGCCTCCCCGGGGATGCGTTCTACCGGTGAAGGGGATAACCGGGAAATTCTTACAACATATAACGAGCTCACTAAACATTTCTACCTGTCTAGAAGGATTTTCCCTTCACCTCACAAAAATATAACCCGGCCCCAAGCACTTAAATTAAGGCTTTTGCAAACGCGGATGTACCCTACTTTGAAAATGTTACACATCATGTACCCTGACCTATGCCCGAGTAATCTTTGTTCACATTGTGGGGAAATAGCTTCATTAGAACACATGCTCTGGCAGTGCTCATATATCGCTCATATATTCCAAATTCGCTCATATATCGAACATCACCTCTGCCAGATGGGAGGCGGCAATCCACAGCTCATCCTTGGCAGATCAGCTCTGGGCTCTCCACAGAGCCCGCGAGGCGGCTGAGGAGCTTGGTATCTCAGTCCCCACGTGGGAGCTGCCCGCAACACAGTGATATGTGTTTTGGAGGACCAAATAAAAGTTTATCCAATGCAATCGAATAAGCTGTGTAAAATATATCTGGAAATAAAATTATCTTAAACCACGGCGTTTCGTCAAGAAGTTATCTTACTTTTGTAACGGAATCTTCAAGGGTGAGGTCCTCGGGACAGCTCTTTGCCTTCCCATAGTAGAGTACAAAGTACTCTAAATAACTCACCTCATTTTCTGAACATATTAACTTTAAAAGTTTTAACCTTTACCGTTCAGCGTTTCCGCAACCCACAAAAACAGGCTTTAGTATTGGATTTCGCGCGTTCAGCCTCGTGTGAATTACTCTTCGTGCAAGAAACTAATTTTTTAAAGCTCTCTAATGTACTCAACTTCAAACGCGCGTTCGGTGTGTATCCTCTTTGCAGACGTCAGAACTTGTTCAACTGGCATCGAAGTTATTATATTTCACCGAAGTCTTTTGCGTGATCAGCGTGTTTCTTTCGATGCCTTCGGACACGTGTGGGCGTATGACAGCACCTTCTTTTTGTTGCGTATTAGATCTATCTATCTATCTATCTATCTATCTATCTATCTATCTATCTATCTATCTATCTATCTATCTATCTATCTATCTATCTATCTATCTATCTATCTATCTATCTATCTATCTATCTATCTATCTATCTATCTATCTATCTATCTATCTATCTATCTATCTATCTATCTATCTATCTATCTATCTATCTATCTATCTATCTATCTATCTATCTATCTATCTATCTATCTAGCCACCAATACGACTTTTAGCTCTCCTGGCCATTTTTATTGGTATCAATACAAAATTTGGTATGGCAGAACATGACTTTATGATGAGCATATTTGACTAGTCATAACATAACTATCGTTACATGTATGTTATGAATGTCATGATTTATATTTAATGGTCTTGCTGCTCTTGGGGTAGTTTCGCTCACATGGCATGTTGCAAAATTGGCATGGTATGACATGACTGCATGGCGAACACAACTGACAGACGTTAACGGGGAAATTATGACATGCATATCTTGTAAGTCACGACTACACGCCACGCTCATGGTCTGCTCGCAGTCGTATCACTAGCTTCACATATACCAAATCCCGTATTCAGGAAAGTGAATGCATGACGAAGGTATATCACTAGTGCAAACATGACAGCCATGAGATGCACCCCATGTTAAAGCATGACTATGCATGCCACGCTCATGATGAGCTCACTACCATCTCACTACCTTGTTATATACCCAATTTGGTATTACGTGACATGAGGTAATGACGAAGGTATGTAACTGGTGCAAATATTATTTATAGGAGATGCATGTCATGTAACAACATGACTTCATGCTACGCTCACGATGCACTCGCCACCGTTTCACTAGATTCGAGTGTACCAAATTCGGTATAACGTTACGCGAACGGACGACATATCCAAATGACACGTCGAAACACGATAATATTCACATACGTGTCATGTAACAGCATGACTAGATGCCACACTCATTATGCGCTCGGGGCCGTTTTGCTAGCTTCATATGTGCCAACATTGGTATTACGTCAAGTGAATGGATGACAAAGGTATGTAACTGGTGCAGACTTGATAAACATGAGATGCGTCTCATATTAAAACATGACTACATGCCACACTTCAGGCACCAATACACTTCCACGTGACCCGGCGGGCATGCGCGACAGCGTTCGATTAGCCGCGTCACGCCGGCGACGCCACGCCATGCGCTGATCTGCTTGGCATATACCCGCAGGCGTGCGCCGCGCTGCGTTGCTTTGACGCATGCGCGTTTGAGCCCACGCGGCGTCTCTTCGTGACAAAGCTTGGCAGACGCGCTGCTTTCTGGGTAACGTCGTCGGCGCGAAATGCAGCATGTCGCATTTTGCACTGGTTCCCGGTCGGCCTCTTATGTGGTTATAAAAGAGAAAAGAAGACAAAAGTGAGCCCCCTAGCTGTTTGCATCTGGTGCGACACCTCAACAGTAGCTCACAAGGGATGGGGGTAAGGAGGAATAGAAAGGATAGGATTAAAAGGCTATATATATATATATATATATATATATATATATATATATATTGCTGCGAACCATGCATTGGGTTTGTTTATTTGTGTTTTGCTTTTTCGGCCTGGCTGCGCCGGCGTGCGCTATCACTGTTGGCTGTGTGTCAAGCACGTATTCTCTTCTTTGTGCGCGGCATGTATTATCTCTTGTGATAGGGACAGCGTTTCGAACAAACGTGAGCTGTCTAGCATAATATCAGTTCTTCTAAAGTGTTCTCGATACAATTCGACTATTCGAGAAACCCTCGCGCCGAAGGATATAAAATCCCGCACAGCCAATGCCGCGACATTCGACCGCCGACGCTCACTAGCGTGCACGTCGTTTTGCCGAGCGCTGCTTCGCCGCCTGTGTAATCTTTCAGTTGTTAGGGGAGCACAAGTTCACTCCAATAAACTTGTTTTCCTTATAGACAACTGCGTCGTCCTTTGCTGCGGGACATCTGGTGGATGTGCTCGGTATATGAATCCTAAGCCATTGCCAAGCCGACAAGCAAGCCCAACTCGTGTCAGCCGCCGACAGCAAGGCCTTCAGCCAGAGTTTGGACTGCTCCTAGATAAAAAGAAAAAAGAAGGCGTAAAAACCACGATGATCAACGCAGGCACCATGACCAGCGCTACCAACCCTCCCGTCGTTCCGCAACAACCTCGTGAGCCCCCATCATTCCGAGAATCTTCTGGTGAAGACCCGGAAGAGTGGCAGGAGAAGCTGGAGCGCATCCGCATCTTTACCAGGAGGATTGACGAAGAAACGTTTCGTCATGTCTTCTTCTATTTGGAGGATGCAGCTCGAACGTGAAGGCTCCCTAACCGACTGGACTGTCTTTAAGAGCGCATTCCTCAAACATTCGCTACGGTTGTGCGGAAAGAACGAGCCGCCCTTTTGTTGGGGACGCGAATGCAACACCCTAACGAAGGTGGTGTACTGTTCGCTGAGGAGATGAAGATGCTGTTCCGGAGAGCTGACCCCAAAATGGCAGAAGAGAAGAAGATGCGCTTTCTGATGCGGGGAGTTAAACAAGAGCTCTTCGCTGGACTCATCCGCAACCCCCCTAAGACCGTCGCTGAGTTCGTCACCGAGGCTTCGATGATCGAGAGGACTTTGGATATGCGTTCGTGGCAATACGATAGACCACTCAACACCCTTTTGGTGAACCCGGTAAACGCCCCTGGATTGGCGACGGAAGACTTGCGGGAGACCTTCCGCGCCGTCGTTCGCGAGGAACTGAGGAAATTGTTCCCAGCAACGCCGCAGCCCCAAGTCGCCTCCCTCACTGAAGTGATCCACGAGGAGGTTCAGCAAGCACTGGGGAATTCTACGCCATCGGAAGCATCTTGCAAACCACAAGCGATGACCTACTCCGCTGCTGCTCGTCGACCCCGACCCGTCCCAACCCGTTATCAAGAGGACCCGCCGTACCGCCGCCCAATGTCGCCCGCCCGACCCCCTGACCCCCTCTAACCCGAAACCAGGCGCCCAGGAAGACTGAGGTGTGGCGAACGCCAGATAATCGTCCGCTGTGCTACTACTGCGGAGAGGCCGACCACGTCTACCGCCGCTGCCGTACAAGAGGCTAGGTTTGCGTGGGTTCTCCGTCGACGCAACCCGCCCGCGAGCCGGCCAGCACCCATTTGAGATCGAAGAATACCTGTCGAACGCCAGCCATGGACCATCCCGTTTCAACCGTTCGCCGTCACCCTACCCGTACCGATCCCCCAACCGTCGCAGCAATGCTGGCTTCACCCGCGGAAGGTCCACCAGCCCACGAGGGGGAAACTAAAAGCAGCAACTTCTGGAGGTGAAGTTGCACAACGGCGAAAAAAACGAAAACCCTCCAACGACGCAAGGCCGTGATTCACGACATGCCCCACTCCCGACGACCCGACGACACCCTGACGAGACCCCCGAAAACGACGACATCTACGCTGCGCGACGCGTACCCGAAATGACGAAGCCTGCCGCTGAGAAGACGACGACGACGACGCATAGTGCCCGACCATCAACACGGACAAGCTGCGAGACGACGCCCCGACGCACGCGAAATTCGAGGAAAGTGGCATCCGACGTCCAGTTGTCCATCGACGGCCTTGACGTAGTCGCCCTCATCGACACGGGAGCCGACTACTCGGTCATGAGCGGGTCATTCACGTCCAAGCTAAAGAAAGTTACGACCAGATGGGATGGTCCGCACATACGCACAGCAGGAGGCCACCTCGTGACCCCAAGTGGTATGTGCACATCGCGCGTCACCATAAATGGCCCTACGTACCCTGCGGAGTTCGTCATTTTGCCTAACTGCTCCCGCGACGTAATTCTTGGAATGGACTTTTTGACAGACAATGGCGCAATAATTGATCTGCAGACCAGGTCGATAACGTTTTCTTCCGATCACTCCACGACGCCGCAGCCGAACCTCAGACACCGTGGTGCTGTAAGGATCGCCGACGATTACGTCACCCTGCCACCCCGCACAAGCTTGATGATCGCCGTCTATTGTGAATGTGCTGCTCCTGACGTCGACGCTATTGTGAAGACTGACCAAAGGTTTCTTCTAGACCACGGTGTGTCTGTCGCAAGAGGCATTGCGCGGTTTAAGCAACGTAGATCCCACGTTTTGGTCACCAACTTCACCGAGGAGTACCAGCATCTAAACAAGGGCGCTGCAATTGCGTTCATCGAAGAAACGCAAGAAGCGAGTCAAGTGATCGCGGTCGCAACCTTTGAACGCGCACGCGCAGATGCTTCCAGGCTGCCACATCCTTTCGACGTAAACCCGGCGCTATCGCAAAAAAATCGGGACAGATTACTGGAGTTGCTCTGTCGCTATTGTGAGTGTTTTTCCTCGAACTCGAAATTACGTCAGACACCTTTGGCGAAGCACCAGATAATAACCGAAGATGGAGCCCGACCTACCAGACAGTCACCGTACTGCGTTTCTTCACACGAGCGCGAAGCCATCCGGACTCAAGTAGATGACACGCTCAGCGACGACATAATACAGCCATCGAAAAGTCCATGGGCTGCGCCGGTTGTACTCGTGAAGAAAAAAGATGGCACTTTAAGATTCTGCGTTGACTACCGGAGACTAAACAAAATCGCCAAAAAGGACGTGTACCCGCTGCCACGAATCGACGACGCCCTCGACCACCTCTGCCACGCCAAGTACTTCTCATCCGTGGATCTGAAGACCGGCTACTGGCAAATTGAGGTGGACGAGAGAGACCGAGAGAAGACTGCATTTATAACTCCGGACGGTCTATACGAGTTCAAGGCGATGCCGTTTGGGCTGTGCACGGCACCCGCAGCATTTCAGAGAGTCATAGACACTGTGCTAGCAGGCCTGAAGTGGCACACTTGCCTCGTATACCTCGACGACGTTGTCGTATTCGCCTGGACTTTCGACGAACACCTCACAAGGTTGGAATCTGTACTCGAGGCCATTCGTACGTCGGGGTTAACGCTGAAGCCTGAGAAGTGCCGTTTCACGTATGAGGAACTCAAGTTCTTCTGTCACGTCGTGAACGCCGCGGGAGTCCTACCTGACCCGGCAAAAACATCAGCCATTGCGAACTTCCCAAGGCCGAAAGAAGGGTGTGCGAAGGTTTCACGGACTCTGCGCCTACTACCGGCGCTTCATCGCAAACTTCGCACGCATTGCAGAGCCACTCACGCGCCTGACGAAAGAAAGCACCCCTTTCAGCTGGGAAAACGACCAAGAAAAGGCATTCTGCGAGCTGCAACAACACCTGCAAAACCCGCTCGTGCTCGCTCATTTCGAAGAAAACGCGGAAACGGAAATGCACATGGACGCCAGTGATATCGGTTTGGGTGCCGTAGTCGTCCAAAAGCAAAGCGGTTGCGAAAAGGTAATCGCCTATGCAAGCCGTGGTCTGTCGAAGGAGGAGAGAAACTACTCTGCCTCCGAGAAAGAGTGCCTGGCTATCATATGGGCCATTTCAAAATTTCGCCCATACGTCTATGGTAGACCGTTTAAGGTTGTGACAGACCATCATGCGCTGTGTTGACTCGCAAATTTGAAGGACCCCTCCAGCCGTCTTGGGCGGTGGAGCTTCCGCCTGCAAGAGTTCGACGTTACAATAGTCTACAAATCCGGCACGAAACACTCCGACGCCGACTGCCTGTCCCGCGCCCTCGTCGACCCACCACCACAGGACTCTGATGAAGACAGCGCGTTCTTCGGAGTCGTGACAGAGAGCGACCTTGCCGCCCAGCAGCGTGCCGACCTTGACTTCCGCGCCATGGTCGACTACCTCGAAGGACGCAACGTCGCCGTGCCTACGGCGTTCAAGCGCCACTTACCAGCGTTCTGCCTCAAAAACTCCATCCTAGTGAAGAAAAACTTCAACCCTGGAACGAGAACGAATTATCTATTTGTCATCCCTGCAGACCTTCGTGACAAAATTTTGGAAGCGTGCCACGACGACCCGTCTTCCGGACATCTCGGAACAGCTCGCACGATTACAAAAATCAAGGCGAAATACTTTTGGCCCCGTCTTACATCCGATGTCATCTACTACGTCCGGAGCTTCCGTGACTGCCAGCGACGAAAAACACACTCCACCGATGAGACCCGCCGGACTTCTGCAGCCGATCGCCGTCCCAACGAGGTCCTTCCAACAGATCGGAATGGACCTTCTGGGCCCGTTCCCTACATCCCGATCCGCGAACATATTGATTGTCGAAGCGACAGACTACACGACGCGCTACGCAGAGACCACCGCTCTTCCGAGGGAAACTGCACAAGAAGTTGCAAAGTTCCTATATATATTATATATATATATATATATATATATATATATATATATATATATATATATATATATATATATATATGTGTGTGTGTGTGTGTGTGTGTGTTTGTGTGTGTGTGTGTGTGTGTGTGACGCTATGATGAATGGGAGACGTTGCCTGGCTCATACATCATGTTGATTCCATTGCACTTCTTCCTTCTCGGCTTCTACCAACCATCGCTACCTTCTTAGGTTACAGGATTCCCCCTCCCCCCTTAAAGAAGGCGCGCGTTACATATTACAATGCATGATGAACAAGCAATCTTATAACACAAAAAATGTCCAAATGGGCTCTAGCTCCTTATCAAATTGAAGTTCCGTCAAATCACAAAGACTTCACAGGAGAGGGCAGCAATATGGGGTTATCAAGTACGGCTCTGGTGGGCGAGGCTGGCTGTTACGCTCTGGGCAACATAAGCATGTTTTGAGCGTGGAAACAGATGGAAACGCAGCCGGCGTTCTTGCGAGGAATGAACGAGGTTGGAACGCCTTGCAGGATTGACAGTCTTGTTGGCGTCGCATTTTTCGTTGTGAGTGATACAAACGCCGTGCATGCAGTTTGCGTGCCCACTGATCTTCGCTGATCGGGCGCTGCGTGTGTTCCTACAGAGTACAAGCGGTTGTTTTGTGGCGTTTAGGGATTTTTCTATGAGTATGGCGCAGATGTTCAGACCAAAGGCGCAATCTTGAACGCTGGTGGAGAAAAGTTCCTTGGCTATTCTTTCTGCGAAGATGGCTAAAACGTGGAATCAGTCTTTTCTGTAGTGGTCGCTGTGGTGGTGGTGGCGGTCGTTGTTCACGACGTTCTTGAGGGTGCAAGTATGCTGGCGATGTGGTTTTAGTTCTTCATTGTCCTTGTTGGTGTGGCCGTTTTAGTTAGCTGTTGGACCTCTCCTTGTTGCTTTTGGCGGCATTCCTTACGTTGAAATATCTGACGAGGTGAACTGCCTTTTGGAAACTTGAGCCCGGTTTTCTTTGTAGGTTGATGTGACCAGCAAATACCTGATACTTGTTAGGGTGCCACGATTCGTGTCAGACAATGAAGATAGTGCGCCAGTATAGACAGAGAAATCTGCTGAGGCTCTTGCAACGACATTCTTAATGGACGTTCCTGGCACAGGGAAGAGTTTGAGAGTTGATCTTTTCGAGCCTTCTGTGTTTGTTGGGCTCTCAGGTGGCTGGGAACTCGACAGCGACACTGCGAAAGGCTTGGTTTGATCAGATTTTACTTGGGGCTGTTTCTCTGTGTCCGCCACTTTAGAGATACGTTCTGACGCATGAATGTGGACGGTTGGCCCAGGGCTTGGCTGAGTATATTCGGAGTTCCGCAGCTCTATCCCGGCCGTAGTGGACGTGTGAGACGCGAGATGGGCGTTGTGAGCGACTGAAGATCCATGCAATGGAAAAGCAGGAGGTTGGTCAATGCGTGAAGGCTGCTTTTGACAGTGACGACCGAGTGCGGTCATCTGTGGATGATGGGTTATAAGGAAGTCTTCGTCGTAGTCGTCATTGTACTCTTTAAACGAAACAATTATTTCTTGTTTTATCTTTTCCCATGGCTCGTTGTTTTGCAATATGTCGGTGAGGTAGAATTTG
>NW_023611239.1:0-85000 GCF_013339725.1 Rhipicephalus microplus | reverse complement strand
GGCGCAACAAGTACGCGTCCCCAGATCACGGCGGCCTGCGCCCTCATCTCATCTCCCACACGTACTTTGCCCCAAGGAGAGGGGACGCTCTCGCGTGCGCTCATTTATCTTGGGGTGGTGAGAATCGTACGTCTTGCACTTTCACCGGAACAACTCTGTTGTACTCACCGGGAGCACAATGGTCACTTCACTTGTTGTACAGTTACCGTTTGCGAAGAGGGCGCGCTTTTGAGACACAGAAAAGTAACAACTGAGGCACTTATTCGCGTTCATCTGTACCTATGGGTACGTTTTGTGCGTCATTTGTGCGTGAAAAAAACAGAGCACGTTTTGATCTGCTTGCAATTATTCGCCCGACCTTCCGATTTGTTGCTATCGCCTACGTTGCTTCGCCTTTGTGGCAAAGTTGTTACTTTTTTTTCTAAACAGTATACTGCCACAGCCCTGGGACAGCTCATTGCTCGCCTTAAGAAGAGCGCATCGTAATGGCAATCGTGGAACACTTGTTCAAAACATTCTCCTTCCACCAAGGACAGCATTATGATCCCTCATTGTATAGCACATCTTACTCACAATTGTCCGTCTATTGTGCTAAGCACACTCATCGCCAACTGTTTGAGCACTGAGACAGCGAACCCACGCTGCCCTAGCCAATAACTTGATTCGGTAAATTATTCACATCTCATTCTCCACATCGAAGGGCGTGTCGCCAAACCATCCATTAGCCGGCTTGTTGTTGTGGCGTTGCTTTTGCGCGCGTGTCTACTACGAACGCTTACAAATTAACACGCGTTTTCTCGTTTCACAGTTTCCTTAGTTACGCTGCCATCGTCGGCAAACCTTTCCGAATGCTGACATGCGTGGCGCAACGTTGACAAAGAGAGAAAAAAAAAACACGGGACAGAAAGAGCGCCAACTCACAACTAAGTTTATTTTCATGAAGCATTCACAATATATAGACTCTTGGAGGACAAGCGCAGACCATTTCATTCAGCGCACGTGCAGGCATGAACATTTTATGATGTAATAACCGATAATTGCAATCATGATATGTGGGAACGAGCAACAAACAGATATGCCCAATGTAAAGACGTCGAAAAAACCAAACACACCCAAGCCTGCGCAAAAAAAAAGCGAGGAAAAACCAGCAAAAAAGGACTGACAGAAGCATGTAAAGCTGTTCCTGCGTTGGGCAGTGGGCACTCTTTATGAAATTCACCTGAGCTGTGGCAAGGTCTATATAGGCCAGACAGGGCGCTGTACAAATGACCGTCTAAGGGAGCATGCCTTATCAATTAGGAATAGAACAGGGTCTCTTTTGCCCTTTCACTGTGCTTCGTGTGGCTTTACGCCGCAGTTTGATCGCACGCGAGTACTTGGAAGGAGCCGGGATGCGCTGGCGCGGCAGTTACTCGAAGCCTTTCACATAATGAATAAAGGTGACTCGTGCGTCAGCGTGCCTTCAGTTGTGTTGCATAACAGTGAATTCCAACTGTCGGATCTACATGTACTTTAGTTGGGTGCTACGAAGTGTCTGTCAGTCGTTTTTCGCTGGTTTTTTCTGGCATTTTTTTTTGCGCAGGCTCGGGTGTGTTTGGTTTTTTCGACGTCGTTACATTAGGCATATCTGTTTGTTGCTGGTTCCCAGATAATATGATTGCAATTATTGGTTATAACATCATAAAAATGTTCATGCCTGCACGTGCGGTGAATGAAATGGTCTGCGCATGTCCTCCAAGAGCCTATATATTGTGAATGCTTCATGAAAATAAACTTAGTTGTGAGTTGGCGCTCTTTCTGTCTCGTCTTTTTTCCTCTTTGTCAACCTTGCGCCACGTATTTCAGCCTAATATGTACCAACTAGCCCAACATAACGTACTGTTAAGCTTTCCGAATGCCCTTCCACGGCATCCATGGTGCTTAGGCGAAATGCGCGCCAATATCCATAAGTAATTTTTTTCCCGCTAACCCCTAGTTCACCATAAAGAGTCCGCTTTCTACCACGAGCAAAAAAGTGCCAGTAGCTAAAATGCAGTGTTGTTCGCGCTGGACGCGCACCACCCGACTGAATTCGCCGAATAGCCATAGCGCGCCATCTTCCGAGTGAGCACTCAACTACAGAATAAACATGGGATGGATGCGCTGTATTCCGGATATTGTCGGTGGCTCGCAAGTTCAATGCGCCCGTGAAGAGTTAAATCATTTCGTTTTGCGTGCTCCATAGCTTGTTGCAACTCTGACGAGAAAGGCAACTGCATCACAAGGTGCTCGCGATTTGACGAGCAAAGCAACATCAGTGTGGAAACTCGCTCTTATCAGTCAATCCGAGCTCGTTTCCTATTTGATTCCACAAGTCGTCCTTCACAAACGTGTCTTTGTGCGTGGGTAGGCCTTTTTCATATAGTACGGTGGTTGCGTGCCCATTGAATGAGCATTTCATCTAAGCGGACGTTACTTTACTGTGACATTGAGTGAGTGAAAATTAGCTGCCATTTTTTCGAGTTTTTAGGCTAGCGCTTCTATTGGTTGTCGGCGAGGTGATCAGGTGGTACACACCACAAAAAAAAAAATGAAAATTGGTCCGAGAGTGATCGGCGCGAACAAGGCCCTTTCGGCGCATCTCGCCACCGCAGAAGCGGAGTCGGCACGCTTTTCAGCGGCCGGATTGCTCAGTGTGAACGAACCATGACAGCGTTCGCTTTCCTATTCGGACGGTGACAAGTCACCCAATCCTGACAGGTGACGTCACGATGTCCCTCGCGGATAGCGGAAACGCACGCAGAGAAGCACGTGCAAGTGTTTTGGTGGTCTAGGTCTTTACTAATGATTCCACGTTTGCTGTAAGAACTTCTCATTGAAACATGGCACAATGCTTTCTTACACTTGAGCACTCGTGGCTGAGTACCAGGGAACGCATAGGCATAATATCAGCTCTGTACGGCTCCTTGAATAATCAAATGAATCCTAAAAAATGGACCGTACAAGAGATTAGGTCAAAAGGAGGTGTGTACATTGTGAGTAACGCATGCAGTGAATGACGCCTCACTGTGCCCGTGTAATGAAGCCTTCAAAATGCACTATGGTGTTTGTTTCGACACGAAGGAGTACAGGACTAAAGGACAATACCAATACCACTAACTGAGTGGGCAGGCGCACTTGAATTGTTTGTTGGACCTGGCGTTGAATGCATTAAGTTTCCGCTACAGCATTGCGGCTGGATGACCTGCAGTGGTTGGGAGGAGTCAAATATAAAGCAAGGAATTAACTGACACCTCTCCGTATAGCTTTTCAATTAGTCACCGTCCCACAAAGATATTTCATATCTGTTTTCATAGCGCTATGAGAAAGCCACACGAAAATACAGGACCCCGGAAGGCAGCGAGGTCGGTATATGTTCTGCAGAACACATTATTACGTGGCTCCTAAAGATTTCATGTGTGTTGCTCAATCCTGTGCATGCTGCTTCATATAATCAACTATTAGGTGAGTTGACACCAACCATCACTAATGAACCTTCCCTACTGTCCACCATGGTGGGACAGCGGCTGTAGTGCTGGGCTATAGACCGCGTGGTCTTGCGTTCCTTCCCGGCCACAGCGATTATATTTTGGTGCAAATTGGCAGAGATTCGTGCACTGTGCGAGGTCAGTGCACCTTAAATAAAGCCCGATAGATGAGTCTTTAGGAGGCCTCCACTACCTCCCATCCATGTTGTGGTTGTTGGGACGTTGAACAACCGGTATCATTATTACATTATTTGCTCTTTTTTTCTTTGATTGACGCTCCCCGGTGCAGAGTAGCAGGCTAGAGCAAAATATTGATCAGGCTAACCTCTGAACCTTTCTGTAATTAAAGCTCTCTGTCGTCTTACTTACAAGGTGTTGAATATTTTGGGAGGCTTAATAAAGCGAATAAATTTTACGCCTTTCGTGATATCAAAGACGCTTTATTGCTCAGAGTGAGCTGAATCACAGTCACAAGATGATACGCAATACCCCAGGTGGTACCGAAATCATGATAATATGTGCACAACAGTGCATATGGGAAATATTTCATACTGTAGCGTTATTGCACATTAGTTCCTGAATAGAGTTTTTTTTGTGAAGTTATAACCGAAAAAGAAACATTACACCATGGTCAGTGCGATACTGTTTTGCGCGTTTCGACGTTCACCTCCCGTTAATCTCATCGTAGTAAAGGGCAGCATGAAGGAACCTATAGAGACACTGTGCCGCGTGAACAAGCTGTGTATTGTAGAAGGATATGCTTTGACAATCAAAAGGGGGAAAAAAGTTGTCAAGGCAACCTGCCACGAACACGTCCTTCCTTGAATAGCGCAAAAGTAAGGTGTTTGTTAAGAAGTTTTTCTGCATTTTAGATGGAGTTGAAAATAGTTTTAGAGAGCTTCCGAATAGCGTGCAATATCTTAGTGGGCATTCCGGGCGTAGCGTTTGCCCGCAAGAGGTGACGGTAAGTTGTACGTGCGGAGAACGAAGTTTAGGGCGTTCATCAAATTTAGAACGGTGCTGTATATTTTTGTCGAAAGCCTTCTTGAGATCTAGATCAAAAATGGCCTTAGTGGAGTGCCCTGTGTTGTATAATATGTGGTGCTTGAGCTGAAACGTGGCATCCTTCTGTTGAAAGATGCCAGGACAAAACAATCGTGGTGTGTGGAAAAAGGCCGTTGTCCTCGAGCTAATTTGTTAGTCTAACCACGAAAGGATGTTCCATCAATTTGCTCATGCAAGGTCTTAAAGAGGTGGGCCAAAGATTGTGAGTATTCAGTGTTTTGCCTCGGTGTACGAATCAGAACCACCTGGTACATTTTTCACTGCGGGGTAAGGTTGCGGTGTTTCAGCATTGCCTAATGCAATCTGTGATATGCTCGATCGACTTATCGCCAAGAATACGCACTGTTTTGTTGATTATGGTGTCAGGAGCTGGAAATATTTGGTGTAAGTTTTTGCCAAGCCGCACAGACATCTGCATCAGTTAATTCTTCTGCTAACGTGGTGTTGACCTGGTTAGTATAATGTGGGTGCCGCTGAGGAGGAGGAGCCTGAGAGATGTATTGGAGCTCTACCTCCCTAAGAAACTGCTTCTCAGTGCACTGATACCCATGGATGAGTTTGTAGATGGTTTGTCTGAGGGTTGTAGCCTTGTTTTCTTCTAGATCAAGCAGGAATATGAGAAAATACCATGTTTTACCGATAGTTTATGGCCTGTCTAGTGCATTGCTGGTTTCGTCCTGGCGTTGCCGGGTTAGTAGTTTTCCCTATATTCTTATCTTTGTATTGGGGTGTCCTATGCGTTTTCTTAGGTTCTGTTGTGTTTCTGCGTCTTCCACGTCTTTTTAGTCGATTGCTTTGCCTCCCTTATGTGGTGGAGCCTACTACCGAACTCTTCGAGGTGTGCCTCAAGAGGTGTGCCTCATTACGGTGGCATTATTAGCATCCTGCTTACGGGTGTGTATCGAGCGCTCAATCTCCACATTACTTGTTACCATCGCAATGGTGTGCTAAACTACGTTGGCACTAATGGGCAATATGACATGCAAGCCTTGTGTAAGTAAGAGTTTTCAATTCATTTCTTTGGGCAGCCATCGTAAGTCACGGGGTGAGAGAAACGTGCTCAGATTTTCCTGCAAAAATTTATTTGTGCTCGGCGTGCATTTTGTTGCACATGGAATTTTCTAGGTTGAATAACTTTAAACTGCGCGCCCCTATCACTGCAGCACTTACGTCACAAAACTCTCAAGCCTGCAGTTTACAAATCCTAGTAGTAAGACATTCAGAACAATGATGTCCTGAAAAATCTTCGAGGGCCCCCATAAACTTTTTTCTTTTCTACAATAAATAATCACAACATATTCATGGAGTGAATGATGATGAGTGGTGCGAAGCGTCCATCAGTGCGTCCTTGTGTCCAATCATCCATGCGTGTCCGGTAGCTCATCCATTTATCTGTCCATGCTTCCAATCGTCTGTCTATTCATGCTTCCGTCCGTGCGTCCATGCTTCTGTCCGTCCTCCCGTGCAGCCGTCTGTCGGCGTGCATGCTTCCGACCGTCAGTCTGTCTGTCCATCCAACCCTGCTTTCGTACATCCGTCATCCGTCTGTCTGTACGTCCGTCATTGCTTTCGTCCGATCGTCTATGCTTCTATCCGTTCGTCCATCCGTCCTTGAATCCATCTATCCGTCCGCCCGTCTGTCTGCTGTTCATGCTTCCGTCCGTCCGTCTGTGCTTCTGTCCGTCCATTCATGCTTCTGTCCATCCGTCTGTGTGTGCGTTCACCTGTTTGTCTGTCCGTGCATGCTTCCGTCCATTCGTGTGTCTGATGCCTTCATGCTTTCAAAGCTGCTTGCGTCTGTCCTTGCGTAGGCCATGCGTACGGGACCGAGCCTAGCATCAAATCCTCCAACCTTGCAGGTGGTTGGGAAATGTTTTGCATGAGAGGTGACAATACCCTGGTGTTTGCGACGGTGCAAGTTCCCCGACAGCGGCTTGTTCCATCAATCTGTCCATTTCTCTGTCCGCCCGTCCATCTGTCTGTTCGTCCGTCCGTCCGTCCGTGCATCACCTTTCTTCTGTCTGTGTCTCGTCTCTCTGGCACCACGCAAGCACCAACTACTGAGTGAGTCATACAACTGGATGGTTACAAATCAGTCACTAGAGACATGCATAGACCAACCAATGGTTTTAGAGCTTCGTCCCACCACGCCGCAGTGGTCTAGTGGCTAAGGTGCTCGGCTGCTGACCCGCAGGTCGCGGGATCGAATCCCAGCCTGCGGCGGCTGCATTCCGATGGAGGTGAAAATGTTGTAGGCCCGTGTGCTCAGATTTGGTGTGCCCACGTTAAAGAACCCCAGGTGGTCTAAATTTCCGAGCCCTCCACTATGGCGTCTCTGATAATCATATGGTGGTTTGGGACGTTAAACCCACAAATCAATCAATTAGAGCTCCGTCCCTATACGTTCTTATCAGGCACAGCAAATTGCGAACAAGCATATGTGTCTACGGCTGTGGTTAAGGCACTTGCCGTCAGCTTTGGAAGTTTACTTTTGTTTTTTTTGTTACGTGCTTGAGGGCATCGGTTGTCTTACGTGATTAACGGACAGACAGATAGGTGAACAGTCTGTTTGCCCAGTAGGCATGTGAATTCTTGCAGTTTGGTCACAGAGAACAGCCTCTGCTTCGTGCTCTGTGAGTTTTCTAATTTTTTTGCCAAGATTTTTCAATAATCCACACAATGCAGGGAGACAGTCTCCTTTAGAATTGGGGACCAAAACCCCATCCAGCAACGGAGCTGGGCCGACCGCATTATATTGCGTCCGACACAAGTTTTCTCCCCAGCCCAAGCGTGGTCCACGTTGACAATTGTGATAACTTCTCCGTTGAAGATATGGCTTCGGACAGTGACTACGGGGACGTAACAAGCCGATGCCTGCAGAGGAAAATCAGCCGGACATCGCCGACTGGCTGGCAAGCACCGACAAAGGCGAGTAGCATGTGGTCGTACACGATTTCGTATGTGCCGACATTGAAGACAGGCATCTTGAACTCTCGGAGTAGGCAGAGCTTTCGGAGTACTTTGAGCTCATCGCCGCAGAGAAAGTCGTAGAAATACGCATAAATATTAAACGAACATCCCGTTAATCTCATCGTAGTAAAGGGCAGCATGAAGGAACCTATAGAGACACTGTGCCGCGTGAACAAGCTGTGTATTGTAGAAGGATATGCTTTGACAATCAAAAGGGGGAAAAAAGTTGTCAAGGCAACCTGCCACGAACACGTCCTTCCTTGAATAGCGCAAAAGTAAGGTGTTTGTTAAGAAGTTTTTCTGCATTTTAGATGGAGTTAAAATAGTTTTAGAGAGCTTCCGAATAGCGTGCAATATCTTAGTGGGCATTCCGGGCGTAGCGTTGCCGCAAGAGGTGACGGTAAGTTGTACGTGCGGAGAACGAAGTTTAGGGCGTCATCAAATTTAGAACGGTGCTGTATATTTTTGTCGAAAGCCTTCTTGAGATCTAGATCAAAAATGGCCTTAGTGGAGTGCCCTGTGTTGTATAATATGTGGTGCTTGAGCTGAAACGTGGCATCCTTCTGTTGAAAGATGCCAGGACAAAACAATCGTGGTGTGTGGAAAAAGGCCGTTGTCCTCGAGCTAATTTGTTAGTCTAACCACGAAAGGATGTTCCATCAATTTGCTCATGCAAGGTCTTAAAGAGGTGGGCCAAAGATTGTGAGTATTCAGTGTTTTGCCTCGGTGTACGAATCAGAACCACTGGTACATTTTTCACTGCGGGGTAAGGTTGCGGTGTTTCAGCATTGCCTAATGCAATCTGTGATATGCTCGATCGACTTATCGCCAAGAATACGCACTGTTTTGTTGATTATGGTGTCAGGAGCTGGAAATATTTGGTTGTAAGTTTTTGCCAAGCCGCACAGACATCTGCATCAGTTAATTCTTCTGCTAACGTGGTGTTGACCTGGTTAGTATAATGTGGGTGCCGCTGAGGAGGAGGAGCCTGAGAGATGTATTGGAGCTCTACCTCCCTAAGAAACTGCTTCTCAGTGCACTGATACCATGGATGAGTTTGTAGATGGTTTGTCTGAGGGTTGTAGCCTTGTTTTCTTCTAGATCAAGCAGGAATATGAGAAAATACCATGTTTTACCGATAGTTTATGGCCTGTCTAGTGCATTGCTGGTTTCGTCCTGGCGTTGCCGGGTTAGTAGTTTTCCCTATATTCTTATCTTTGTATTGGGGTGTCCTATGCGTTTTCTTAGGTTTCTGTTGTGTTTCTGCGTCTTCCACGTCTTTTTAGTCGATTGCTTTGCCTCCCTTATGTGGTGGAGCCTACTACCGAACTCTTCGAGGTGTGCCTCAAGAGGTGTGCCTCATTACGGTGGCATTATTAGCATCCTGCTTACGGGTGTGTATCGAGCGCTCAATCTCCACATTACTTGTTACCATCGCAATGGTGTGCTAACTACGTTGGCACTAATGGGCAATATGACATGCAAGCCTTGTGTAAGTAAGAGTTTTCAATTCATTTCTTTGGGCAGCCATCGTAAGTCACGGGGTGAGAGAAACGTGCTCAGATTTTCCTGCAAAAATTTATTTGTGCTCGGCGTGCATTTTGTTGCACATGGAATTTTCTAGGTGAATAACTTTAAACTGCGCGCCCCTATCACTGCAGCACTTACGTCACAAAACTCTCAAGCCTGCAGTTTACAAATCCTAGTAGTAAGACATTCAGAACAATGATGTCCTGAAAATCTTCGAGGGCCCCCATAAACTTTTTTCTTTTCTACAATAAATAATCACAACATATTCATGGAGTGAATGATGATGAGTGGTGCGAAGCGTCCATCAGTGCGTCCTTGTGTCCAATCATCCATGCGTTGTCCGGTAGCTCATCCATTTATCTGTCCATGCTTCCAATCGTCTGTCTATTCATGCTTCCGTCCGTGCGTCCATGCTTCTGTCCGTCCTCCCGTGCAGCCGTCTGTCGGCCGTGCATGCTTCCGACCGTCAGTCTGTCTGTCCATCCAACCCTGCTTTCGTACATCCGTCCATCCGTCTGTCTGTACGTCCGTCATTGCTTTCGTCCGATCGTCTATGCTTCTATCCGTTCGTCCATCCGTCCTTGAATCCATCTATCCGTCCGCCCGTCTGTCTGCTGTTCATGCTTCCGTCCGTCCGTCTGTGCTTCTGTCCGTCCATTCATGCTTCTGTCCATCCGTCTGTGTGTGCGTTCACCTGTTTGTCTGTCCGTGCATGCTTCCGTCCATTCGTGTGTCTGATGCCTTCATGCTTTCAAAGCTGCTTGCGTCTGTCCTTGCGTAGGCCCATGCGTACGGGACCGAGCCTAGCATCAAATCCTCCAACCTTGCAGGTGGTTGGGAAATGTTTTGCATGAGAGGTGACAATCCCGGGTGTTTGCGACGGTGCAAGTTCCCCGACAGCGGCTTGTTCCATCAATCTGTCCATTTCTCTGTCCGCCCGTCCATCTGTCTGTTCGTCCGTCCGTCCGTCCGTGCATCCACCTTTCTTCTGTCTGTGTCTCTGTCTCTCTGTCACTCACGCAAGCACCAACTACTGAGTGAGTCATACAACTGGATGGTTACAAATCAGTCACTAGAGACATGCATAGACCAACCAATGGTTTTAGAGCTTCGTCCCACCACGCCGCAGTGGTCTAGTGGCTAAGGTGCTCGGCTGCTGACCCGCAGGTCGCGGGATCGAATCCCAGCTGCGGCGGCTGCATTTCCGATGGAGGTGAAAATGTTGTAGGCCCGTGTGCTCAGATTTGGGTGCACGTTAAAGAACCCCAGGTGGTCTAAATTTCCGGAGCCCTCCACTATGGCGTCTCTGATAATCATATGGTGGTTTTGGGACGTTAAACCCCACAAATCAATCAATTAGAGCTCCGTCCCTATACGTTTCTTATCAGGCACAGCAAATTGCGAACAAGCATATGTGTCTACGGCTGTGGTTAAGGCACTTGCCGTCAGCTTTGGAAGTTTACTTTTGTTTTTTTTTGTTTACGTGCTTGAGGGCATCGGTTGTCTTACGTGATTAACGGACAGACAGATAGGTGAACAGTCTGTTTGCCCAGTAGGCATGTGAATTCTTGCAGTTTTGGTCACAGAGAACAGCCTCTGCTTCGTGCTCTGTGAGTTTTCTAATTTTTTTGCCAAGATTTTTCAATAATCCACACAATGCAGGGAGACAGTCTCCTTTAGAATTGGGGACCAAAACCCCATCCAGCAACCGGAGCTGGGCCGACCGCATTATATTGCGTCCGACACAAGTTTTCTCCCCAGCCCAAGCGTGGTCCACGTTGACAATTGTGATAACTTCTCCGTTGAAGATATGGCTTCGGACAGTGACTACGGGGACGTAACAAGCCGATGCCTGCAGAGGAAAATCAGCCGGACATCGCCGACTGGCTGGCAAGCACCGACAAAGGCGAGTAGCATGTGGTCGTACACGATTTCGTATGTGCCGACATTGAAGACAGGCATCTTGAACTCTCGGAGTAGGCAGAGCTTTCGGAGTACTTTGAGCTCATCGCCGCAGAGAAAGTCGTAGAAATACGCATAAATATTAAACGAACATCCTGTCCGTGGATGTCGCTACGAAGGCCTTATTGGACACGCTGAAAGCGATTCTTTAGTTAGGAAACATTCCGGTTTGCGCGTTCTCCACGTACGACGAAGAAACGACAACAGGAGTTATATACGATGTGGACAAGGAGATAACAGACTCAAGTCTCGAGAAAATCCCGTCATCATCGGCTCCCGTGCTTGGTTTTGACCACTTTGGACGGACGCGATGTGTTAAAGTAGTGTTTCAGACCAAGACGTTACCCACACTTGTATAAGTCGGGTACGTGAGGCACTCGGTACATCCTTGCGTACCAAAACATCTGCAATGTATTAAATGCATGAAATTCGGGTACGTTAGTGCAGTTTGCAAGGGTGCAGTAATCTGCGTGCATTGCGGTGGCCTTCATGATGATGATAACTGCAATGCTGCGCCGAATTTCCCAAACTGCGAAGGAAATGAAATGAGGAATAAAATGAGTATCCAAATGAGGAATGAAATGAGTATCCTGAAGAAGATGGTTCAAGACTACTCCACTCAGAGAGAAGCTGCAAGGGCTGTACGGTGTAGTAAACATTGTTCGCGACACCGACGCTAACGAAGCAGCAGCGCTCATAGCTTATCAAATTCGACACACAAAACTGTGCCCCCACCACCTCCAAGTCTAGTTTTCTTGGCCAGAAAGGAGGATACAGATGCTGAAGTGTCAATACCGTCCACGCAATTACAAGGTAACCGGTCATTGGCTCTTATCACATTGGAGACTCTGTGGCCTTCACTACCATCAAGAGCCACCGTAGCGCCATCATCACATACTGCTCCTACCCCCAATGAAGAAAACAAGAAGACGGACAACGCAGATGTCAAGGCTATGCTTAAATATTTGATGGATTTGATGCCTAAGATCCTCGGCAGCCTAAACACTCCCTGCTAAGGCGGCTGTGTAGCTACTTAAGGTTTTGAAACCTCTTTTAATGGTTCTTCAGTAAGTGAACATGGCACTGATGTTCGAAGAACACATGCACCAGTCGCTTGTTATGCAATGGAAGGTTCGTGGTCTACGTGGCCGCCTGTCAGACTTCAGAAAATGGGTTTTTGGATATCAATTGCCGGTTATCCTTATAGGTGAACTGAATATGGCTTCAACTTTTCGTATACGTGAATATATCCAGATTTGGTCCCGCAGTGATCAATGTGCGAGCAAAGTTCTCATTTCTATACTCCGTGATTTGACGTTCTTGAGACATGATGTGACGTCGCATACGAGCAATGATTATGTGAGCCTGACTATAACACACAAACAGCTGGCATTCTCAGTAATAGGAGGATACATACGCCCAAGCACACAGATACACTGCTTCCACGTGGCGACCAGTCTTCAAGCAGCACAAAGGCCACGCATTGTGATTGGGGATTTTAACGCACATTGATCTATCTGGAGTAGCACTACAATGAATTATCGCAGAAGGAATTCGGCTAATTTTAAATGCAACTAAGGAGTAAGTGTGCTCAACGACGGATCACCTACATTTATTCGTGGCACGTCCTAAAGCAGCTGCCTCGACATCTGTTTCGTTTCTAGAAGCATTCTGTCTTCCACATTTGGGTGCAGGGATTTGGACACTCGCAGAGGTGACCACCTTCTAACTTATGTTCAGTTCAAGTGGTTTCACCGCACACACACAAGCTACATTCGTCAAACCGACTGGAGACTGTTCAAGGCATCTGTCAAGCCCGGCTAGGAGTACACGGCTGGTCTATCCGAGCTAGGGGACATCATTGCTTCTTCACTGCGTGACAGAACCAAACAGGTTATCCTACCGATGCAGAGATCAGCAGTTCACTCCCAATACGAGGCCCTTCGTGCAATCCATCGCCGTGCAGAACGCCGGACACAGACGAACGAAGTTGCCTTCAGATCTTTCCGCTTGTCATCGAGCTCAACAACATGTTCTTGGGCATATTGACAAGATTGACAGGCAGTGTTGGAGAAAATTCTGTGGATCTCTTGACCCTAGGCAACCTCTATCTAAAATCTGGCGGGTAGTACGAAGTTTGCAGACAACTCCCCAACAACGTCAATCATTTCAAGCTGTTGCTCTACATCAAGGGTGGACAGAAGTTGCGATAGCAAGTTAATACTGTAGCCTCATCGTGGACACCACTGATGGTCTTTCCACTATTGAGCCTCTTACTACCATGGCGCCTCCATCATCTGACGAGCGCCTTGATGTGCATTTTACAATGCATGAGCTTGACGCAGCGAATTCTGCCTCCCGACGCTTATTGGCAGCAGGACCTGACAAAATCACGTATGCTGCAATTCACCATCTTGGTACAGAAGCACGACATATCCTGTTATCTCATTATAACACCTCATGGGAGTCGGGAGAAGTCTCAGCTCATTGGAAATACAGTCGCATTATTGCGTTGCCTGAGGCGGGGAAGTGCCCTTATGCACTTTCCTTCAACAGACCAATCGCCTTAGCCAGCTGCGTCGGGAAAGTAATCAAATGAATGGTACTGTCAAGATTGGAGTTGCTTCAAGAGAGCAACAACTCTTTTCCTGTATTTATGAACGTCTCCAGATGCAGCGGATCTGCTTTTGACGGTGTGGTCGACTTGATCACCAGCGTTTAAGAGGAAATGAGACAACGCAGACTAGTTGCGGCGGGTTTCCTAGACATTAAGGGTGCCTACAATAATGTGCTGCATTATGCCATCCTAGACGCAGTGGAAGATTTCGACATCGGTGGACGACTGTATGCTAGGATTTATAGCTACCTTAGTGACCGCATCATTTACATGACGACAAATAACGGAGACACCGATCGATATTAAGGTTCATCGTGGTGTTCCACAAGGAGGAGTTCTCAGCCCGATTCTTTTCAATGTCACAATGATTGGCCTAGCAGCAGAACTTCCCAGCAAGGTGAAGATCTGTGCATACGCTGACGAAATATGCATATGGTCATCTGGAACTACTCGTCCGCGATCGCAAGCTCGACTACAGCGTGCAATGACGATCACATACAAATATCTATGACGACAAAGCTCACTATTTCAATCGACAAATGTGCAGTGCTTGCGTTCACGAGCAAGCATATGTCGCAATACCCGATAATAATGGGACAGCGATACCTGCTGTAACACAACACAAGTTTTTTGGGGTTGTCGCACACAGAGATCTATCGTGGAAGACACATGTCGCAGTACTTAAATCTAAATTGAAGAGCTGTGCTCTCATTTTTCACTACGTGGCAAGAACAAGATGGGACTCATTAGAATCATCGCTACTACAGTTGTAAAATGCTCTATTTGTGGGATACATTCAATACAGCATGCAGTTGCTCTCCAATATTCGACCTAGTTGTGTGAATACGCTAGAGAGTGTTCAAGCTCAATGCTTCTGAAGATGTTTGGGTCTACCGCGCTGTACTTCAAAAAACGGGACAATCCCAGAGACTCGGGCTTGTACCCTTAGTGCATACATGCTCTAGGAGCCACTTAGAGTTAACCTTCGATTGCTGAGCTGACACAAAGAGCACCCACTATCAGTACTACCCGCCACTCACCCAAAGTGAAGTTTCTCGAGAGTAATATTGCGGCATGAAAATATTTTACCTTCAACGTTTTCTCCGCCAAAAGTTCCTGCAGTGTCTCCGTGGGTCCTGCCTAAACCACCTGTTTGTCTTACTATACCTGGAAATACAAAGAAGTCGCTCGTTTCTTCTGTTGGCCTCAGACAACTGACCCTAAATCACATTTATACAACGTATGGTGATTCTCTTTTATACAACGTATGATTTATACAACGTTTGGTAAACCGACGAGTCCACCACACTAAACACCTCCGCCGCCGCCTTTGTCATCCCAGACATGAATATCGCTCGACAATTTAATGTGGAGCACAAAACAACATCAGCTGCCACAGAACTTGTCGCAATCTGGGAGGTAATAAGATTTATTTCCGGAGAGCGGCCTCGACTTTGGACGATTTTTTGTGATGCCGAACCCGCTTTGCAAACCATTATTTGCATCATAAAGCTAGGTTCATCTAGGCCATATAAATCGCACAACTTATTCAGGTTGCTTCAACAGATGGCCATCTTATTGCTTTCCAGAGGATTCCCGCGCATTGCGGCGTGATGGGAAACAAAGATACAGATGATGAAGCTAAAAATGCCTCAAGCAGTGCCCATATCGTACTCATTGCGTTTTCACGAGCTGACACGAACACCCTGCTTTGCTGCGTGAAGCGCAGCTACAGACGTCAGCGCTGAACGCAACTGGAATGGCGACACCAGTGACTTCACAAATGGTTCTCGGAAATGAGGTTCCGCATGCTCCCTAAATTGAAACGGTAACTCACAAGTATGACCCACCGCATTCGTCTTGATTGTGAACGCTGTCATGTGCCAGAAACTCTTCAGCACATATTTGGTGTCTGCCCAGCATACGCTCGTGAGCGACAAACACTGATTTCTTCTACTGAACGATATCGCAGTAGGTCATTAACTGATGAGACTGTGTTGGGCCCTTGACCAGACAACAACAGTACCATTGTGGTCATCAGAACGGTAGTAAACTTTTTTGGAAGCAACTGGACTATATGCGCGGCTATAAAATTTGTCTCAGCTGGAAAGGATTTTACATAGTCACCTCTTCATCTCACCATCGTCATCCATTAGTCTTTCTTCTCTCCTTTCCCATCCACCTGTGTAGAGTAGCAGGCTAGAGAAAGCTATCGCTCAGGCCGACCTCTCTTCCTTTCTATAAATAAACCTATCTCTCTCTCTCTCCCTCTCGAGGTTTCAAATCATTTCACGAGCTCACGGCAACAACGGAAGTGGAGGGTGTCTCACATCACCTTTCGGGTTATCGACTTATACAAAGGCTAATATCTAGAACGCGCAATTGTGTGTTATGGTATATATATGTTTTACGATTATTTGGTAAAAAGGCATTCGTCGCGTAAGATCTGTCACCGATTTCTTCTCAGACAATTTCACTACTTTTTGATTGTAGCGAGCGCACTAACAGTGACTAATGTGTTCAGTTTGTGCTCTGTTAGGGAGTGGTGGATAAGGAATGCAGCGTTGAATTAATTTCGGTTTGGCTTCAAGCATGCAGTGTGACACTGATTGCCATCTACGCGCGTAGTTTTTCGCACGCTCGAAATATTGTTTCCGGGTACAAACAGTTCTCATTGTGAAAGTGCTTTTAATACTATATATTTGAAATGTCTTGATTACAAAATTTCAAGAGATAGATGTACTTTGTGTATGTATGTTTCGTTCAGAAACGAAATTCTCTTAAACAGGGTCATGTCCACCGATTGCAACTGTCGTGGGGTAGATATGTTGAACAATCCTAGTGTTGACACAATGGCCGGTGCTACCGTTCATCCGGCCCGCTACACTGGCTTCAGCCACGTCTCTCGGAACGAGCTGACAGCATCTTTTCTGCCTGGCCCCCTCCAGGACTTCATGTGGCGGCTGGGGTAGGGTGTGCTTGACCGTCTCGTGCGTGCTTGATTCTTGACCGTCTCGAACGGTGGACACTTGTCCAGTCAGCAAGATGCCCTAACTCCTCCCTATGGGAAACAAATAAGCACGTTCCAAGGCAATGTGTTATTGCTCGAGTTTTCTGGAGGACCGTGCATGCTAGATTTCGTGGTGTTGGAGTAAACCGCTTCGTTTCATCTGATGGGTGTTCTTTACGAGCCCGATTCGTCAGCCTTCTTTTTGTTGCTGGTGCTTACTGCCTTTGGTGCATTCCGCTGTGAGGCGATTGCAGGAGGTGGTCACCGTCGCACTCTCCTCCCGATCTTAGAGCGATTGTTCACAGAGCTGTTTATCAGTTTTTTCTGAGGAACTGTTGTTTATAGGTTAAAAGGAATTCCATTGCCACTTACCTGCCTTTTTGGGATCGTCTGTGAGAGACCCTCGAAAATTGTCTTCCGTCGTGCCTGATTTTAGTAGGCTGATGTCTGCTCAGTACTGCCAGCAAGGCCATGATATTATGTTGAATTCTCATATTCATGTTTTGTTCGGGCTTCTTATATATGCCCTTTGTCTTTATCATGTACAAGTGTACGGAACTATTTTTGTAACAATATTGTGTGTTTGTGCGTGTTCTGTTCTGTTGGCACAAAAGTAATTGATATCGACTGTTTTTCAGCATTTTTTAAACACATGCCCTACTAGCACATTCAGTATAGCTTTATGGCTCTTTCATATGCGAGTTAGTATCGAACTCACAAGCGATTCAAATTTACTCCTACCACTTTAATCACACGCTTTTGTAGTGCCAGAAAATCAAACCCATGCTCACAATCATAGAGAAGCTAACTTGTTTGTTCACAGGTGATTTTCAGTTCCGGAATGCATGGTGCTATAAAATGCCCTTAAACCACTCATAGGTCGAGAAGTACTTGTGGTAGTGCGACTGTGTATGAGACTACAGGGAACGCTTGCAATGTTACAGGCATTCTCACGTTTCTGACTTTCCTTCACTGTTGTTGCGACGCGCACCTCCGACGACGTTACATAGGGCGCCTCGAATCTCTCCGCTGCAACCACTGTTTCGAAAGACGGCGACGCCAACACGGTCCCGAAGGCGCCACTGCTTCGAACTCCGCCGGAAAGGTCACCTGCCGTTCGGTAGCGTAGGTTTCTCAGATCGCGGCTGCTTCTGCGCAAAGCTGATAGACGAGCGGACGAGACGACGGTGAGTTCAAACAAGGTTTATGTACAGCATATATACAGAGGCTTTACAAATTCGGCACTGGGGCCGACAGAGACTCGAAAAGCCGAGCTCTCCTCTCTAACACATAGGTCTGCTCTAAAATGGGTCTGCTATAAAAAGGGGTCTCTCTCGACGCGCCGCAGGGCTTCTTTTATATGCCCCGGGTCCAACCCAAATGTCCAACCAGAAGCGCCGCTGGTCGTGAGGCCAGACTCCTCCAATGGGGTCGCCGCTGGGCCGCGTCCTTCTTTCTCATCGAATCTGGAAAGGCTGCGCTGTAGGTGGCTGCACCCAAGGACGAGTGACGCCGCCGCGCATTGCGTCACCCCCCCCCCCCCCCAGACAGGAAGACGGCGGTTGTTTACGGGCTCGCTGGCTGCGCTGACTCACAGCACGTGCGCGCCAGAAAGGCACCGCGCGTGTTTACGCCGTTGAGTTGTTCGCGTCAGGCGGGCTGGCCTAGGCACAGATTGCCTTTTTCAGAGGCACGGACGTTCGCTGTGGACTCGCAGGCATAACAGCACCCCCGCCGCCAGACAATGCGCCGAAAAGACGAACTGCTTCCACGGGGCTCGGATGACAGGCGCGCTCGTTCGCCAGGTCCCTCCAGGTTCGCCTCCAGGGCCATGGGGAGAATGCAGCTCCAGACTCCGTTCCGGGAACACATCCCATTCTTGAGGACGGATCCCAGCTCCACTGGCTTGTCGCCACAACTTGTTGACCAGCTTCGCTCGTCTTTTCTGACAATCTTTGGTTTCAGCACTTGTCGATGGTTCTGCAACTTGTCAAGAACGGTTCGACAACAGACAACACACGACACAAGCAAGTGCCCTCGGTCACCCGACTGAACACCAGACAAAGTATAGTACAACATATACCTAGCTACGCGTTTATCGGAATTTCGTTCGCTCTACATCAAGAGGCACATGTGGAACACAAGACCCTTAAAATGAGAGCTCAATTTTTTTTACATGTACAACAACGTAACGAATTAGAATAGAACATAAAGTTGGCTCCTTGAGCCGACTCTGGACCAAACGCTCAGCTCAGGTCGTGATGAGGTCAAATTTTTGCCCCGAATCGCCAGCGAGAAACCGAAAAGTTGAAAAGGTACTAGCTAGAATGCACTGCTCAATGCCCCTGCATTAGCGTTGAGCTTTCCCTTTTTTTAGCGAACGTCAAAGTGGCGCTGTCGGAGTATCATGCTCCATCTCAGTAACCGGCCACTTTTAGGCGACGATACTTATGCGGTACCAATAGCGGCTCACACTTGCGACGTTGCACAGGGGAACAACGATACGGCTTGCTACAGATTGACTCCTCACCGCTTAGCTCGATATCGTGTTCGATCACCCTCGTGTTTCCGGGGCGGTCCGAAAACACGTCTCCAAACTCGGAAACAATCCTTCTCAGGTCCTCCTTCTGGACTTCACTTAGCCTAGGCTCTAGGTTTATCTGCTCCCAGATTACTTCAGATGCCCCTTCGATTACCTCCCAAGAACAAAAAATTTCTGCTTCCTCTTCCTCTGAAGCATTCAACAGCTGATTTACGACCGCTTGATGTTGAACGTAGGGTTTCATCAAGTTGTAAATTTTGTTCTGCCGCCTTCCCGATTTCACTTCATAATTCGTATCGGGAAGCTTCGATATTACATTGGCAGGCACTTCCCAATCAACCTCAAGCTTGTTCCTTTTGCACGGCTGCAGCAGCATTACCTGACTTCCTACTTCAAAAGCACGCTTCTTCACCGATTTCTCGTAGTGCTCCTTCGACAGCACTTGTGCCGCGTTTTTGTGGCTTTCCACTAGCGCTTCAATCGAGAGGTCATCACGCTGCTCTCAAATGAGCGTCTCTGAATCAACCTTCGACAGCTTGCTCCAACTTTCCGCTACAGGCGAGAGCGTTGCAACCCTCTCGCTCTGACTCAATGGCGCCATGTCGTCTCCCCCTGCGCATACCGCACCGGTCGCTTCGGCGACGGGCCGCTCGTGTGACTGCTCACATGACTCACGCGGAAAATTTCCTCTCTCGAGGTTCCGTCGACCTGCCGACAAGGTCACTTGAGAGTTCACCGCATTGAACAAGATCAAGCCTCCGCGAAAGCTTCCGCGCTTGCGATCGCGTGAGGGCCATGTATGCCAAGTTGGGGAAGAACGATTTACCCTGCTCTTTGAGAAGCTGCTCTGAGTTGGAGAAAAGATAAGAAAAACGATCGTTTAGCGCGGCAGACACAGCCGCTTCGCTGCGAAGCTTACCGAACGGGCCTTCAATGACAACCGTGGCGATTGGTAAGCAAACACTCTGCTCCTCGGCGACTTGCCTGATCCATGCGCATTCTCCTGTAAAGTCATCCGGAGACACCAATGAAGGATGGACAACATCCACGGTTGCCGCTGAGTCTCTAAGTGCTCGGCACGTTTTCCCATTCACCCTAATTTCTTGGAGATACGGCTCCAACAACCGCATGTTTTTTTCTGATTCTCGGATCGTTGCGAAGGCAAACTTTTCCTGACAGTTTATCGCGATGTGCCCTTCCTTTTTGCAGTTGTAGCAGATTAGCGGCTTCCGTGATTCAAATGCCCGTGTGGTATCAGTGCGTTGTTTAGGAACCTCACTCGATTTCTCCGCTTCTGTTTGCCCTTCCCCTACACTGTCCTTCGTAAGGGACGGGTCCTTCTTGAAATTACGGTGCGGTGCGGGTTTCCGTAGATCAGGGTTCTTTGAAAAGCCCTCATTTCTTTCATCCTTTTCCACGCGCACTGCCCTGCTATGCAACTTTCGGCGAGTATAATACTCCTCAGCTAACTCTGCTACCTTGTTTAGCTGTACTTTACCAAGCCTGTCCTGCAGCCAAAGTTGGACATCCTCCTCGATGCAGCGGTAGAATTGCTCCAATGCAACGCATTCCACCACTTTATCGTGGTCGTCATAAACCCCTTCACCCTTGAGCCGTTCAATTAAATCGGCTTTAAGACGAAACACGAAGTCAACGTGTGACTCTTTCCCCTTTTTAGCATACCGGAACCTTTGCCTGAAAGCCTCGGGTGACAACTTATAACGTCTCAAGAGCACTTCCTTAACCTTGTCATAGCGCTCAAACGCTTCCCTCGACAAGCAAGTTATCGTGTCGGACACTTCGCCGGGAAGAAGAGCTAACAGGTTCTGCACCCAAAGAGACTGCTCCAAAGCGTTTCGCTCACACACGTGTTCAAACTTGACGAGATACTTCTCCATGTCTTCGCCTACTACGAACGGTGGCAGTTGGTCCCGAATTCTAAAACCACTGACCTGAATCGTCGGAGAAGCTACGCTAGGCGCCTGCAAACACTGTAGGATTGCCAATTCTATTCGTTTCAACTCGAGGCGCTCCTGTCTCTCAGCCTCCTCGCGCTCGCGATGCTCGCGCCTTTCAGCTTCTTCCCGTTCGCGAGCTTCTCGCCTTTCAGCTTCTTCGCGAGCTTTTCGCCTTTCAGCTTCTTCACGTTCGCGAGCTTCTCGCCTTTCAGCTTCTTCACGTTCGCAAGCTTCTCGCCTTTCAGCCTCCTCGCGGCGTGCTTTGATATCCACCCAGGCCTCATCGACTTCCTCAGCCGACACTCCCTCATCCTTCATGATCTAAAGAATCGCTTGCTTTCGTTTTGCACGGCCCAAGGTAATGCCGAGTTCCTCACAAATTTCGATGAGTTCCTTCACTTTAAGGTTCTCCATCGTTCACACTAGCCTCTTGCTGTTTGCCCCTGTTAAGAATTTACTTGCCGTACCCACTATAAGTCAACTAGCAAGACGCACAAGCAATTTTTCACACTCCCGTGTTTACACCCTCCGCATTAACTTTGGTTTCAATGCGCTTCGACTTGGCTTGAAATGATCAAAGCTCACTTCAATGCTTCACACAGCCTTTCTCTAAACTACTACAACCTGAGCTAGAGTAGTCTGGTTAACTGAGGGGAAAACATCAGGCACTCACCGCATCGGTGTCGCTGACGCCGGCTGATCCCGCAGCTGCCAACCACTGTTGCGACGCGCACCTCCGACGACGTTACGAAGGGTGCCTCGAATCTCTCTGCTGCAAAACTGTTTCGAAAGACGGCGACGTCAACACGGTCCTGAAGGCGCCACTGCTTCGAACTCCGCCGAAAAGGTCACCTGCCGTTCGGTAGCGTAGGTTTCTCAGATCGCGACTGCTTCTGCGCAAAGCTGATAGACGAGCGGACGAGACGACGGTGAGTTTAAGCAAGGTTTATGTACAGCATATATACAGAGGCGTTACAAATTCGGCACTGGGGCCGACAGAGACTCGAAGATCCGAGCTCTCCTCTCTAACACATAGGTCTGCACTAAAATGGGTCCGCTGTAAAAAGGGGTCCCTCTCGACGCGCCGCAGGGCTTATTTTATATGCCCCGGGTCCAACCCAAATGTCCAACCAGAAGCGCCGCTGGTCGTGAGGCCAGACTCCTCCAATGGGGTCGCCGCTGGGCCGCGTCCTTCTTTCTCATCGAATCTGGAGAGGCTGCGCTGCAGGTGGCTGCACCCAAGGACGAGTGACGCCGCCACGCATTGCGTCACCCCCCAAGACAGGAAGACGCCGGTTGTTTACGGGCTCGCTGGCTGCGCTGACTCACAGCACGTGCGCGCCAGACAGGCGCCGCGCGTGTTTACGCCGTTAAGTTGTTCGCGTCAGGCGGGCTGGCCTTGACACAGATTGCCTTTTTCAGAGGCACGGACGTTCGATGTGGACTCGCAGGCATAACACTCTGCTGCGTTCGTCGCCTCGAGGTACACCTCTTCGAGTGGCCTTCCTCGGCGTCCGAGGTGACAAAGCAAGAAGATCGCGAGCATCAAGAAACACTGCCTCGGCAATGCTCTGGGCAAATCATGTCGCCATTTATTGGGCACTAGCCTATACTGCCAAAAGGCTTGACTTCCACAATAGGGCAAGTTAGATCACTTCCTGATGTCTTTTTCAGAATCCCGGCTCAAGACACCTGCTGGTCGCCAACAAATGCCGTATCCCCCATGAATGCCATGAAGTATAAAACCATGTCCTACGTACGCAATATTTTTCATAGCCGGAAGAAAATGGGAGCTCGAGCAAACAGTAGCGGCGTTTTTTACTGCTCACAACAAGCTGGGAAACTCGTGTAGGCACATCAACCCAATCGCTTACAAAGCACGCCGCCGTGACAATGAACCCAGACCGTGCATCATCTATTGCAAGAAAGATTTGGCGTACTACCTCCTCCTGTCGTAGGGAAATTCTACGTAGGCAGACCACTGGCTTAGGAGCAAAAGAAAGCAGATGGCATATCCTCGAATTGAAGTGGGCGAAGCAAACCAATCATTCGGGGTTACAATTAACTGCCCTTGACATTCACCACTTACACATGTAAGTAGGCGACAAAGTGGTGTGAAGTTATATACAAGATTTGTTGGTCATAACTTGTATGTTGCTTCAATTGCCATTTCGTTTCGCCATCGTTAATACTGCTTTCTGGTATCGGATCTACCATGAAGTTAGCAAAGACAAGGCTTGTGCACGTTCATCTAGTGGTTGTTGGTTGTTTTCAGTCATACGAAATCCATCGTAGAACAATATCGGGACGTCCTATGCTGCACACGCTGGCCGTTGCCCATGTTCATCATTATCATTATTTCTATTATTATCGTCATCAGGGTTGGCGTCGTGATGGCTGTTGCGCACGCCAACGCAGCCAAAGGAAAAGCCTCTACATGAACGAGTTTGGTCCCTTAAATCAATGTTATGAAAGGAAGCAACGGTTTGCTATCCGCGCATTGCGGCACGTTTGAGTGTTCGCCTGGTTTTGCTAAGCACTTGGTCATGCGCATGCACAAAGATGAACCTTCACAAAGGTAGAGTGTGTGTTAGAAGTCTTGATGCATTTTTCATGAAGTTGAAGATGTTTCCGGGTGTGGCGGAAACATTTTCAACTTCATTCGGAGCCCGTGTACTTAGATTGACATGCGTCATAAAAAAGCTCCAGATGACCAAAATTATAGGCGAATTTTTTATATTTTCACTACGACGTCTCTAACAGTGAAATCCTGCTTTCGGTAGATAAACCCTAAAAATGATTATAAGAAAGTCAATATTGTTATTATTCTTAATATTTTTATTATATCAAATAAGCTGGGAGTACGCGGCTTCCTTTTATCATGGGAAACTTGATGCTTGATAGGCGGATAATCAAAAATTTTAATGGCTAGCAATAAAAATTACCGTGGTACACTTCCAGAATTAGGCTTATGTTTCAAGCATGCGCAAAAGTACTGTACACTCTAGCAAGGGCGTACTCGCCAGCTGTTCTGTGTTCGACGCGAAGACGCTGCTTTTGGGCAATGCATTGCGCTGCCTGTCTGTGAATGTCCTGGTCGTCGCCATCGGTGGAATCGCAGAGCGTGAGTAAGCAGCAACGTGCACCACCATTGCACATTTGTTTAAGTAAACTGATCAGCAGCTAATGAATGGTTGAATTCTAGGAAAATCGGATCCGAGCTTTCCCATCACTTTTCAAAAAAAGGTCGGGTCATGGATAACGTAACCATAAGTCTTTTGAGCCGCCTGTTCTTACTGTGGTCGTTTTGTTCGAATAACTTCGCAATTTGGACCACTCTTAACTGTAGCTGGTGTCAGTGCTACTTTTCCAATCGCTACTAGGGTGAATTTGAACTGTCACAGCCGCTTACACAAACAGCCATTTGCCAGAAAGCGCTAGCGCGTGCGAGGGCGTTCTGAGTAGGATACAATGCTTTGGTTCATAGCACTTCCCTTAATCTTGTTTCCCTATGCCATATCTGACAGAGTGTAAATGGAAGAGGCAACAGTTCTTGCCCAGCATTTTACACAGGCCGGAACCCGCTAGCGCGTTAGCGCCTTCAGGCAATGCTTTGGCCAGCTGTTACGCATGCACAGTACGGGTGCATACGCACACCGAATTGAGCTCCGCCACAATCTGCTTCGCATTTAAAGGTTTTTTTTAGACTTACCTTCAGTTTTATTCTATTCCTCGAGCTCCCGGAGTGCGGCAGTTGCGCTGCAGCGGCAGCCCCCTTGAAAGCATCTTAACGGCAGCCGAGTTCTTCGTTGAAGTTGGTGGTTTCACCGAAGCTGTGAGGTCGTCTGAAACATGTAGGTCCGTAATATCTGGCAGTGGCACGTTCTTTGAGAGCCCAAAGGGCTCTGGAGAGCCCATGCCAACCTGAAAAATTGACAGGCGTATATAGCAGCACTGTTCACCGCAAAAAAGCCAGGTGGTGGTGCCGCCTATGAGCTCAGAGAACAATTTTCTAGATATTAGCTGCTGAAGCCGGTAGATATTGAGTGAACAAGCAGCTATCGCACAAGCAGCTGCGACGATGGCTTGACAGCTAAGCGCCGGCCAAGTGGTGGATATGGTCAAAGCGTGTTCGAAACATGCCTGTTCACATCAGACGCTGATAGCAGTTATCACAGCCATTGGTCAGAGGTATTCTGCTCAGCGGTGAGACACATCGAGGAATCCGGCCTCATCGTTGGTAGGCGCATAAATTGCAACATGCTCTTCCAGATGGTTCAATGATAGGTTTTCTATGGGCACACCGACGGGAAGTCAGTGCTGTGCATGCAGCAAGAGGCAGAACCAGGAATGGAAGTGAATCAAACGACTGTCGGAATCCTTGCGTTCGGTGCTCACCGGAAGTCCGCAAATTAGGCTATAAAAGGCGATATAGAATGGACAAGTTTCGAGTCGACGAAAGCTCAGGGCAAATTAACGTTTGAACAGAAGCTAAGAAACATGAAAGAGAGTAGACGTACATAGATAGTGTAACATAATTTGTGTAGCAATAGCCTTGACACACAGTGGAAAAGTAACTAAGGTGCTCACTAGTAAATATATGACTGGCAGTGTAAACGGTATATGACAATAAAGAGTGGTAATTGAAAAAAACGGAGAGGCAGAGAGGATTCGCTGCATGGTAGCGATGGATAAACCTGCAGTGAGTAACTACAAAAAAGAGAAAAATGAAATATGAAGGAAAGCAATTTAGGATAACTCAAGCATAGTGCCTTGCACTTTGAAGCCAGATATAGTTGTCTTAGAACGAGTAGTTATGCAGCAACATTCAGCAACAAAGAAGAACACTGCGTATGCTGTGCGCGAAATGAGGAAATGATGGAGAGATCTCCAACTTAATGGGGATATATGCACCTCGGTGTATGGTTGGACACGAGCCTACGTGTAGTTTTGGGGTTTACGGACGACAATGGAAGGCTCAACTCGGCTGCGATAGAAAAAGGTAAGAAGCGGCTAGAGTACTTGTGGTAGAAAAGTAGAGACATAGGACAAAAACGAGTGGTGAGGAAAATAAGCAACTTCTGCATGCAGTAAAGGGCAAAGAACAGGGCAATGAATCTGCGTTTCTTTTTATTATAGCAAACAGATTTAACCAAAATAGACAATTGCGGAATTAAGGGACCCAGAAAAATGGACAACGTTTCTTTCCTTTGTTTATCGAGCCTTCTGGCGCCCTTGTCCACGCTTAACCATAAAAAGGACATTCATACAAAACATTCATAAACTATATTGCCCTCACAATAAGCGCGTTCCCCAGAAAAAAAAATCACAGCATATCCAAGAAGTAAATGATGATGAGTAGGGAAGAGCTTCCACCCGTACGTTTGTGCTTGAGTCAGTCCAACGGTTCGTCTGACGCACTGCCACGGGGTGTAGTATTGCATATTTTGGCATACCTTACCGGCAACGTCCTGTGCTTGCATTGCACTCGTCAGCTCAAAATTCTGAAACATGGGGAATGGAACCTTGAGCACTCTGCAAATTGACGGAAAAGCAAGAAGCTGAGGAAGTCTGCCATCATCTATCGAATCAGACACATAAAGAATTGTTTTCGCCTAGAAGTCATAAATCAATATTTCATAATCGGTTCGGGTAAAAAGGCTTGCGCCGAGTACGAAATCTCGCAGCTGTGTTCCACGAAATGTGAGGTTCTTGGAATTTTGTTGAGCCGATACAAACTGATTAAAGTCTGCAGTTCGTGCCCTACTGAAGGACGCAGATAAGTATTCATTCGCTGCCACTAACAATGTTGACTCCATCCGCAATCCAATCACCGCCGCTTGAGGGCGCTGGCTGCCGCCTTATTTGTTATTCGGCATTGTCCCTGCTCTCTCTACTCTAAATCTTCGAACACTTTTTCTAAACATTAACCAGATACTGTACGGGACAGCTTATGGCTCTCCCATGGTAGAGAGCGGACATTGCTCTAAAACGTTAACAATATGATCTACGCACACATTTTAGAGGGCCGCGAAGTCACTCTCTCATATTAGTGAACTTTGTAATGACGAGCATGGAATTTCTCACTCAATAGTAAATAAATGCAGATGACCACTACGTTTGTCAGTGTTGACAGGAATGAATAAGTGGGGCAGTAAACAGGTGATGCCTACGAATACTTCGATATGTAAAGTAACGTTGCATACTCGGAAGCCTGCGCAATCATTGTGTTTGTGTATTAGCAATAAAAACATCATTACAATCATTGAACCTTGTAAGTACCTACTCAGTATGTTCACTTCCAGCCTTTAATGTCTGGACAAACCACGCCCATTTATGACAAAGCCTCCCTGTTGGGCGGATTCTTTAAACGTATCTTCGCAAGCGCTCTTTTGAATGTTCGCAAACTAGGACATTGAACTCCTAGTCATCCTCAACACAAAAACTCCACTTTTGTTAGGTTTCCTCGCGAGAATACAAAATTTAAATGCTACAATAAATTCATAACAGGCCCAGACGCTTCATTCCTAACAACCACAACTATAAGTCCAACGCAACGGATATCGCAAAGGCACTCATAGTGCCTTTGTGATGTCCGAGTACTCACAGTGACAACCCAGTGACAACCTCTTGCTGACATTCTTTAATATGATTTTCATCGCTCCCTAATAACATTCTCGTTTTGAAGACAAGTTAAACTGCGCGAAAAAACATTTTAGACACATAGAACATATACTTTCATGATCTGTGTGTGTGTGTGCATGTTCTGCGTGTCCAATGCGTTGTCTTCTTCGCGCAGTCTAAACAAGTCTTCGAAACCAATGAGCGAACAAGGCGTACAACCTACTTCACCTCAATATTGGCTTGTATGAAACGGCTCCGCTTCAGGTCAAGCTGTGTTTACAAATATTCAGCTGTACCCGGCACTGTGCATGTGCGCATGAACTCGAGTGTTCTGCCATAGACTGCTCGACTTCGACGTGCTATTCGACGTGCCAGTTTCCTCGCAGATGGCATCGAATATCTGTCAAAGAATTATGCATTCTGTGACGTCTTCAACGGTTATCGAACACGAAACCCGTATCATAATAACGTTACCGAAACCTGCTCTCTGTGTTGCGAAAATGATCTTTTTTTCCTCGAGACAGTGCTTTTTTAAAGCACCGTATACACTGTCGCTTTCTCGTCGCTTTTTTTCTCATTTTTCTCGCAACTTTAATACTTTATATTTCAAATATTTTTAACAAGAGCCCTTTATACGAATGTTCTCCTCAGATTATTTTAGCACTCTATGTTGCATCTTTACTAGCATTTCCTCCGATGAAATGTTCCTTAAAAGATCGGGTCCTTTATATCCTCGGATACACTCATCGCAAGGTGTCTGTTTTGTGAACATTTCTTTTTCAACAGATCACGACTGACACAGTTCGTTACTGTATATGTTATCTTGATGAATTATGAAAAGAAAAATATAAGAGTATATATCGAGAGAGTACACTAGCAGTGGTACGATTTCAATCCACTCGCTACTTTTGAGAGCACGAAGAAACCCCGAAAGCAGATGAAACGACAAGGAAAGAAGGAAGTGCGCACCGAGGATAACTAAATAGCCCGCGAAGCGTCTCGAACGCATACGATGATAGACAATTCATGTTCGCTGCATCTCGGGTCCACATTTCTGGCGTCTGCTACAGCGCTTCCGCGCTATCAAGTTTTAACAGGAATCTGGGTGTACTTCGCGAAACTAAGCACTTACGTTTCATCGATGACCGCAGTTAAAAAAAGGCCTATGTCATCAGTGTCTTTAAGCCCTGATCCGTGTGCTCTCTTGCCAAGAGTAAGCCAACACTCCAGATGCACCACATGTATAAAGCCATGCAAGTATTGGTGTAAGATATGTGTGAATATGTGCCGCGAATGTATCCGCCTGTTTGCCACTACCACTTAAGTTACATTTGAACAGAGCTTCACATGTTTCAAGCGTTTTGGCTAACCTCCCTGTCCTTCCTCTTTCCAAGTCACTGCGGCCTATTGGGCAACGAACATACCGATGCAGCTGCTCGATCAGCACACGAAGAGAATAAAGAAGAATCTATTCTATTTTCAAGGACTGATGCTGCAAGTAAAATCCAAAAACTGCTAATGAAGAAGTAGAATTCCTGTGAAACGCGGAGTGCTTATGGCACACGCGCCTGCATAGGCTGGACCCGTCTCGTCAGCTTCGGCCTCCAATTGAGACAACAGTGCTTTGCCAACTGTGGCTCAGTGTCACTCTCGCTAAAGCTTTCTCCGTCTGAATCGGCATAGAAGAGTGCTGCTTGCGATCATTGCGGCAGTGATGAAACGATAGAGCATGTTATGTGCCACTCGTTACAGCGTGCAAAGATGACAGATAGCTGCTGCGTTTGGTCAAGTGGACGACAGACCCTTGTCAGAACAGTCAGTGTTTTAGGCGACATAATCTGTCTTCACACAGAAAATCAGTAAAGGCCCTACAGAACGTTTTCTGTGGTAGTGGCCTATTGAATAGCCTACAACACCCCAGCTAATATTTTTCACTTTCACGCGTCTATTGAGCTCCTCGATTTCTTTCTCATCTTTCTTCTCTATCCCCTTTTTCCACCGTACAGTGTAGCCAACTGGATACTACAATTTCTATAATTACCCTTCCTGTCTTTTCCTCGATTTATTCTCTCTCTCAAAACAGTCTGCCGTCCTTCTATTTGGCTTTTTTGTGCAACTCGTTTATAGCAACTATCAGTTATAACAGTAAATGTTTGTGGCATTTTGGTATAGAAACAACTGGTTTTAACTGAATTAAAATTCATATTAAATAAACTTCAGCCCACTCTTGTTGTTTTGATTAGTTTGCTTGGTAGTTACCTGGCTCAAGCAGACACATAGGTTTTCCTCTGGCTGCGCCTCACTACCTATAGAAAACAGTGTTTTCTTTAGACAGCATCAACTTTATATTCCACCTATCCAGTGATTCCTTCCTTGAGGTGGCATAACACAGGATACAGCTACTGGCGTAGATTTTCCATGTGAAGTTGCTTACCTATTGAGAAAGCTTCAAGTTTCACAGTACATTTTATCCCGCCCTTAGCATTTTGTCTTTCTGCGGCATCAGCATGCCGTCATATTCCTTGAACGGCTCTTCGATGTTTAGAACAAGCGTGTTTGGCATCGAATTTTCGCAAATCATGAATTTTCTTGATTTTCTCAAATCTCTTGGTCGTCATTACATGTCCTGTGGATATATTTTATTCCACCACTAGGAAATGAACGTGGCCTAAATGAAAGCGTTCCGTTTAAATATGTTGGTTACCTCGAGTACAACAAATTTATGGGTTTAAGACAGATGCTCTGCGAGCAAACAAGGGTGCCTATCTGGGTAGGTAAGACAGTTGCCTTGAAGATGTGCAAGATTGGGCTCAAGCTAGCAGCGACAAGAAAGTTTATATTGTTTCGTTGATTTATGCTTTTGTGAGCACACGCCGTCTTATGCTATTCAGGGACAGTTGCCTGTCAGAGTCAATATCAAATATTTAATGTTGAATTCCAAAAGCAGATCGTGAGCGCTGCGCCGGATTGCGAATGAAGCGTGCAAATCCGAGCGGGGATGCTCTTGCGAAATCTCCTCCATTACGTGGACAGCAGGCCGTGAAACTGTGACAGGGAACCAGCGTGCCGACGCCATTGCCCGAGAATACGCCGACCGGGGGGCGCACAACGACGAGGAACCGGCCACAGTTACTAGACGCTATGGAGAAATTTTAGAACACCATAGAGCCCTGAGGAGGATATACCTCCCTCCCCACAAAGACCTGAGCAGAGAGCAGTCGGTTGCCTGGAGACAGCTGCAGACTAATACGTACCTCAATCTCAGTCTTCTGAGTAAAATCTATCCGGGAATATACACCAACAAATGCCCGCTATGCAGAGAACACCTCACACTTTACTACGTGACATGGGCCTGCCAACACACACAGGTAGATCCAAGAAACTGTACACCAATACCGAAGCAGCGGGAGGCTGCGCTGTCCTGCTCTAAGCCTGAAGAACAGCTCAAGCTGATCAACAGAGCTTGCAAGATGGCAAAGGCCACAGGGGCCCTGGACTGAGGGCTCCACCTTCACCGAAAAAAAAACTATTTGTAATAAAGTTTTGCATTCCATTTCATTCCATTCCATTCTTGCGAAATCTGCGATTGGAACGCGCGCGTCTCGACGGGAGCTCTTCGTGAGTGGAAATCTAGCGAGGGAGCACGAGAGAGTGCAAAGCGTTTTCCGGACATTCATCTGTGATTGGTTGAAAGGCCGGTACACAGAATGCGTCACTTGAACTTCCGGCCAAATCCACCCATATCGGCGGAGCAAGAATTCTTGTTCTTCGGAGCAATCCACGATCTGCGGTTGCTCTCAATCTGCCATTGGAACACACAATTTACGCTCCCAATCTGCTTATGCAATGTAATTAGTCCGCTCAGAGTAAAAAACCTTGATCTGGATCTACCATTGGAATTCAACGTAAGATGCTTCAACCATTTTATGTAATTACGCCACCCAGAAAATGAAGAAAGTCATAAGTCCCATTTAGGATCATTCACATATAGCGAAGTTGACGTCTAAAACTCGTAAAGATGTCTTTCATAAATTATTCGACTAAAAGACATGCGCCCTGTACTATTTGTCACCACTCTCGATGGAGAAAATATGATGTTGCTTTGATTTTAATGAACCCAGTAAAAATGACTCATCCATGAAGTTAGAGATCAATTGGTGAATCAGGGGTAGGGTATTCAACATCGAATAAATGCCGAATTGGCTCCAAGCGGATCGCTAGAATGCCGTGCGTGGACCGCCGCCTCACCTACAGTGAGGCCCTCGAGACTCTTTAAAACTCTCTAAGAGTACAATAACATGTTCTCAAAATAGTTAACTTTACTCGGCGACCGCTTCTCTTGGCACTGGAGCAAAGGCTACTGAGCTAACTCACGGGCATCCTACCACGTGTGATTGTAGTTCTACAATAGCACCCGTATCTTCAACGTGAAATGCGAAAGATCCTCCTTAATTTTCAACGTGCAGCTATTTGAGACGGGGTGCAGCTCACACTAGTAAGATATCGTATTTATTATTATTTATTCATTGCGACTTCGCATTTTTGAATGCCCCTTTTGACGTGCACCGCAAGCGTTAAGCGGCGTCTGCCTTTACATGCAACGCTGTTGATGCGCCCCCCGTCTTTTTCCACAGCGTTAAGAGGCGCACGCCAAAACAAACTGCTTTGCATATTCTACAGGTGTAGAAGCTCCGCCCCCGTAGCTTTCCCTTCAATGCCAAGAAAAGCTGGGGCCGAGTATAGTTCGCCAAACGCGCTATTGAACTTATGTTTGTACGTAGTGTAAATAAACATTTATGGCGATAGCAAATATATAGAAACTCTCTGCTGGATATAGCGCCAGCGCCACCGTTTCACCGTATATGTATACTCATTTATATTGTCGCAGTGCAACGCAAACAAAGAATGGCAGCAGCTTACGGCAGCGAAAAGAGAGTGTCCAGAATAAGCTTGTCTTATCTTGTCGCCTAGGAGATCTTGGCTCATACCCACAAGGGCGATTGGCTACACTGTACCTTATAATAGATATTTCTTTTTGTACAACGCTTGCTAAAATAAAATAAAGGAATTAGATAAAAACATTATTGTTCCTTTGAAAAATGTGTAGAAATTCAGGATAATCGATAAACCAGAACATATAAAACAAATTAACAAGATTGAGGAAGGGGGACAAAGAATCAGATACATCTGGCAGTATCACTAGCAGCGTATCCGTCCAATCGCCTGAATGAATTCATGTAGCGCTGACAGAATAGCACTGCGCCCCCACACCACACTGACTGGCTCCAAACAATAATAGGGTGGATGCATTAACTGGCAATCCGAGCATACCATTCGGTCTCTCAAGAATTATTCGGCGCAGTGAGGCGAAGCGGCGGCATGAAAGCCGCTGTGATAGCTCAGTGGTTAGAGCATCGAACGCGTTATTCGAAGCGACGGCATGTGAGAAGAAAGTGACCTATTGTTTCTGGTTCATTGCAAACTGCACATAGGTTAGTTAATGAAAATCCTGACTTGTGGAGATAAAAATTTAACCGAGGAACTCTGCAGCGAAATCTTGTGAGGGTCACCTAATATTGACGGGAAATGCACTTTGCGGTGTTCCGTGTGAATTGCAAGTGCTGAAATTCTTCAGACTGTAGGAGCGATGTTTCGTTGATTTTTGAGATTAACAGGCGTTTGAATCGTTCGGCAGTAATAAAAGGAAGCTGTGGAGCTCCTGGCACTACCGGGAAATTTAAAGATGCCAAAGCGAGCGAATCAGCAATTTCATTTAGTACAATTCCAGCATGCCCGGGGACCCAAATAAACCGAACTTCTGATAGGCTATGCGGTACAAGAGACCAAAATATCCTGAGAAGAGGAGACTGCTTTATGGACGTTAGATGTGTACATACAGACGAAGACTCCGAAATAATAATAGTTTTGATTGCGGATAATTTAGTTTTTGAAGAGCCCATTATATAGCCAGTAATTCTACGAGATAAATTGGTGTGAAGTCAGGCAATCGGAGCGCGAAACAACAATTAAGCTGATGAGAAAAAATACCTACTCCAACATTTTGAAGATTTTGCTTTGCATCCGTTGAAGTTACTACGTAATTGTGAAAATTACTGAGATGGTCTTGAAGGAGGCCGTCCAGAACATGCTTTGGAAGTAACTTGGCATTTTCGGAAAAATGTCATCGAAAATTAAGTCAATTGGGGCTGAGCATAGGGTTTGGGGAGTTAAATGCTGGAGGGAAACGTGACGATTTGATAACAGAGATTCGACGAAAATGATTTGGGGTCTTCTATAACGACCCCACGGATGCTTAAAGAAAGAAACTGGATCTTTGATGAAAACTGTCTGTGACAGAAGAGGGGCGCATCGTAAAGTTTTAAAAATGTTTGCACAGTAAGCTGTCGAAATTTAGCATCAAGTAGAATGATTCGGGCTTCCAAATAAAGCACGCTATTCGCGACACACCTAGGTAGCCCGAGACATAGCCGCAGAGCTTGCATTTCTAGCAATATAAGAGGTCTTAATTTGTACTCAGCACTTCCGGAAAACAGAACGCAACCAAACTTCAGAATCGGGCGGAGGTAAAAATTGTATATCATAAGTAACGCATCCCTGCGCATTCCTGAATTCTTATTGCAAAACCAGCGTAGCAATCCTAGGGCGCTCTCAGCTTTACGGGCGTTTGATTCTATTTGTTGCTGCCAATTTAAATTGTCCACGTAAACAATGCCAAGATATTTTAGTACTGTTACTTGTGGAATCGCACCATTTCGATAATGCAGTGAAAGAAATAAGGGAACGGACATAAAGAATACAAGCAGAGCACATTTGCTAACATTAATTGAAAAAAACAGCCCGCCAAGCCATACCTCAAGCTCACTCAAATATCACTGTAAATATTTGATACAAACTATTCATATCTCGGGATGACGAGAAAAAACAATATCATCGGCGTAGACATAAAGAGTAACATTTTTATGAACAGGAATGGCTGATAATAAGATATTAAATAACAGAGGTGACAGTACTGATCCTTGCGGAACACCTCTTGTTTGCTTATATGAGGCTGAATTCCCTCGTGGCAACAAAAGAATTGTCTCTCAAAGAGAAACTCCTGAAGCCAAGATATAATGTACTTGGGCACCTCACAGTCCACTAATCTTGAAATCAATGTACTGTTTTCCACACTAACCTAGTGTTTTGCGATATCTAACGTGACTAATGCAGAAAGCTCACCAGACACTTTTGCAAGGTGAATTCGGCTTTCCAAGTCAACATGAGCTGACCATATAGAGCACCCCTGTCTAAATCCTACTTGCCTTGGTGAAAGCATGTCATGACGAGCGATGAATTCACTGAGTCTTCTATGCATAATTTTTTTCAAATATTTTAACTAGGTTCGAAGTAAGCGAAATCGGCCGAATGTTGTCCAGGTCATATCCGAGGCTTTGATTTTTTCGCAGCAACACAACTTCAGCAATTTTCAATGCGCTTGGAATCCATGTGTGCTGTAAGGAACAGTTAACAATATTCAAAAGCTCATCAGGATGGGAACTAAATATCAATTTAATCTAATATTTTGTAATCTGGTCTGGATCGGGAATTGCCGGTTCCACCATAGTGACTTCCCAAAATCCGAGGTTGAGCTTTTGAATGTCATAGGTCTCAAGCATGACGAAGCGAAACGCGCTTCAAGTACTTTTGCGATGCCCTCTAACAAATCGGTTGTCCCTACAGGAGACAGCACTACTGAATGCGGATATGCTGGTACCTGCGTGAATTTTTTGTTCTGTAGAAACGTCTACAGGGCAGATATTTTATTAGGTTTTGATAAATGCGAATGTAAGTCAGATTTGTGTTTATCTTTAGCTACAGCAACTGTACGCTAAAACGGCGCTGCGTGGAAATTGATGATGTTTGATGTTTTGTGGCGCAAGGGCCATTTCACGGCCAAAGAGCACCAGTTCATCTTACTAAAAATATGGACAATGACTGTGATAAGCGGCTGTATAAGGGCCATAAAATTCATTGCGGTAAGGCGGGTAAAAACATACAAGTAATAAAATCATGACCATGCCATGATAGGTGTGTGTGGTTTGAATAGGTGACAAAAGTTGGTGATAATGAAAAACGATGGTGGACATGTATGGCATTAGCACAAGTACCTCACTCGTTCATACCCTTGCGTCCAAGGGCCGTGAGGCAAATGCTTTCTTGTGTAGCCACCGCAGCAAAAACCTCTCTGGAGAGGTCGTGCTACGGAATGCCCGGGTATATGATATGAAAATTAGGAATTTCTTTTAAAAACGTTAACAATGATTTATGACTAAAAAGCGATTCCCTATCGACGAACATTGCAGGATGTAAAGGTATATGTTGTCGGTATGGTAATAGAAAATGTTGTTTTCTTAATGTTTCTAAGTGTTTGCACTAAATTAACATGTGAAGGGCTGTTAGTGCTTCACCACATCTGTCACACAATGGTGGATCGTCACCGGAAAAAAGATATGTGTGTGTCGTGTATGCGTGTCCTATCCTGAGTCTCGTTAGTATTACGTCTGTGTGACGCGATTTTGATACTGGCAGCCAATGACGAAGGTGTGGCTTAATAATGTGTAGTTTGTTTTATGTGTGTGCATCCCACTTGCTCTGCCAGTAGTCCCTAAGGTTTCGTTTGAGAGACGGCTTAAGATGAAGGGCCGGGATTGATATGAGTGTAGGGGCAGTGCTTTTGTGGACGGATGTAGCGAGCTGATCCGCCCTCACGTTGCCTTGGATCTCATGGTGCCCTGACAACCAGCGCACTACAACATGTTGTTTGAGTGTGTAGAGTGTGCACAAAATGAAGTAAAGTGAGACAAGGACTGAATTTTTTGTTTTTTTAAGAGTGTGCAGAGCCGTTACCACACTGAGGGAGTCCGTATAAATTACTGCTTCTTGTATTTGTAATTGCTTGAAGTGTTTAGCCGCCACAAGTATCGCATAAGCTTCCGCTGTGAAGATACTTGTGCCTGGATGTAGAGGGCCAGCATCCGAAAAGCATGGGCCGACAGCAGCGTAGGACACAGAGGAGTTAGACTTGGAGGCATCTGTGAAGAACTCAGGACGTGTGTATTTGTGTTGAAGTTCCAGGAAGTATGTTCGAATATGGGCATTAGGCGCATGTTTTGTAACTTCTAGAAAAGACACATCGCAGTCAATAGTCTGCCACTGCCACGGTGGCGGGCATGCTACATCATCATCATCATCATCATCATCATCATCATCATCATCATCATCATCATCAGCCTGACTACGTCCACTGCAGGACAAAGGCCTCTCCCATGTTCCGCCAGTTAACCCGGCATGCTACGGGAGCCATTAAACTGAGTTCGAGTGACATTCCAGTTTCCTCAGCTAGACCCTTCAGGTGAATTGAAAAGGGCTGCCTCATCGAAGGCCTGTTTTGAAACAGAATGGAGCTCGACAAATCATTAATAGTAGAGTATGAGGAGTGCTTCTTGTCTGCTTTCACCTTAAGGGAATAAACAAAGGACATGTAAGTTCTCTGCAGATGAAGCCACCACTCATTTGACTCAACCTAAAGTCTTTTTACGGGGCTGGTGCAAAAAGCACCCGTAGAAAGACGGATGCCCAAAAGGTGCACGGGGTCCAGCATCTTCAAATCACTTTGAGTCGCAGACTGATAAACGACGGCCCCATAATCTAAGCGGGTGCGAATGAGGCTTCTGTACAGGTTCATGAGACATTACCTGTAACTACCCCACGTAGTACGTGACAACACTTCTAAAACATTCATGGCTTTTAAACATTTTGTTTTTAAATACTTCATGTGTGGTACGAAGGTCAACTTGTTGTCCAAGATTAATCCTAAGAATTTATGCTCCGCGTTAACAGACAGACATTGACCGTTCAGTTCAATGTCGGGTTCTGAGTGCATTCCTCTTTTTCGGGAGAACAAGACACACGTGCTTTTTTGTGGGTTCAGTCAGAATCCGTTTTCCTCTGCCCATTTGGAGACCTCGTTTAAACCTAACTGAACCTGCCGTTCACACATTGCCAGATTGCAATATCGAAAGCCAAGCTGGACGTCATCGACATATGTACAATAAAACATATTGCAAGGAATGGACAAGCGCAAGGCATTCATTTTGATGAGAAAAAGTGTGCAGCTAAGTATACCACCTTGTGGCACGCCTGTTTTCTGGACAAATGTTTGGATAGAATTGTGCCCACTCGGACACAGAATGTCCGGTTTGACAGGTAACTTTCGATTATGTGAAACATTCTTCCGCACACGCCAAGGTGGGACAGGTCTCTTAGAATTCGAAAACGCCATGTTGCATCATAAGCCTTTTCGATATCGAGGAACACAGAGAGAAAATATTGTTTATGGACGAAGGCGTCTCTGACCTGTGCCTCGATACGAACAAGGTGGTCTGTGGTGGATCTACTTTCCCGAAATCCGCACTGAAATGGGTCGAGCAAATTGTTTGTTTCAAGGAAATGTACACGTCGGCAGTTTATTATTTTTTCGAATACTTTGCACAAGCAGCTTGTAAGTGCAATAGGCCTATAACTTGAAGCTAAAGAAGGGTCCTTGCCCTCTTTCAAGATTGGAATAATATTAGCTTCTTTCCAGGAGGCAGCGATAGCGCCAGAAAACCAGATAGCATTGTACAAACAAAGTAAGGTTTTTCGTGTTTCGATTGGTAGGTTTTTAACATTTCATACACCACACGGTCAGAACCTGGGGCAGACGCACTGCAGGAGTTTGGAGACGTTCGTAGCTCAGATAGACTGAAAGCTTGGTTATATGCCTCGTATCTAGTGCATTTGTGTTCGAGTTTCTGCTTTTCTATTCTTGTTCTGTATTTTTGGAAAGTGTCAGTATAGTGGGACGAGCTGGACACCTGTTCGATTTGTGCACCAAGGAAGTTTGCCTGATCTTCCAACGTATCACCCTGAGTGTTTACGAGTGGAAGTGTGTGTACTCGTTTTCCTGCTATCCTACCGACCATGTTCCAGACTTTAGCCTCCTGTGTGTATGAATTGATCCCTGACAAAAACTTCTGCCAGCTTTCTCTTCTGGCCTGCCGACGCGTTCTCCTGCCTTGAGACTTTATTTTCTTGAAGGTGTCAAGGTTTTCGGCTGTCGGTGAGTTCCGAAGCAACCTCCAAGCTCTGTTTCGCTGTTTGCGCGCGTTTCGGCATTCAGAGTTCCACCATGGCACACACCGTTTTTCAGAGTGTGCATTTGATTGTGGGATGCATTTTGTTGCAGCATCAATCAAAAACGCTGTGAAGTAGTTGATAGCAACATCAATGTTCAAAGTACATATGTCATTCCAACCTAGACGAGCGATGGTATAAAACTGTTCCCAGTCGGCTCCGTTTATGAGCCACTTGGGAATACGTGGTGGACACTCAGTTACTGTAGTTGTGCTCAAAACTACGGGGAAGTGGTCACGTGCGTACAGATTACTGACGACTTTCCACTGGAGTAGAGGCAGAAGAGATGGAGATACTATGCTTAGGTCTATGGAGGAGTAGGTTTTATTACGCGAGACTATAATATGTTGGTTCTTTTCGATTTAGGAGACACGCGCTCGAGGAGAGAAGGAACTGTTCAATCAGTCGACCTCGCGCGTCATACCGCGAGTCACTTCCTAGCCTGCTATGCGCAATAAAGTCTTTAAGGAGAACATAAGGCTCCGGAAGTTCATCAATTAAAGAGTGTAAATCACGTTTTTGCTGCTGATAGCTAGGAGGAATGTTAATAGCGCAGATTGTGATCAGTTTATCAAAAAGAACCGCTCAAACAGCCACTGCCTCAAGGAATGTTTGGAGTTGCAAGGTGTGCATGCAATTCCTTGATTCACTATGATGGCAACACCGGATGATGTCATGGCATCATTACGGTCCTTTCGAAAAATAACGTATTTACGAAGAAAATTTTGTGTTTTGAACTAAGGTGTGTGTCTTGTACACACAGAACTTTTGGTGAGTTTTCGTGTAAGAATTCTTGGATGCCGTCAAGGTTTCTGAGAAAGCCCCTTACGTTCCATTGTATAATTTGAGTGTTCATGGTGAATGTAAAATAGTGCTGTGTGTACGAAAAGTGAGTGACTGTTTAGACAGGGAGTTTGAGTTCACTTAACAGGGCCGTCACCAGGTCTTTTATCTGCTTTTTTGTTTTCTTGGCGCGCTCTAAGGAGCAACGCTGCTGTTTCGGCACCAAGGGTACCGACGTATTCATTGCCTCCTCGGAGACACTGGATGCCCGCACATGCGGGATGTAATTAGTTCGAATTTCGAGCCTCACCTGGTGAGGTGAGGCTTTGAGACCCGAGGACTGTGGAGTCTTCTGTCTCTGTTTGGGAGTAGGCGGTGTAGCCTGGGCTACAGCCGCCTTGGGGGCAGGTGCCACAACCGCCTGCTCGGTATGCGCGGGCCGAAGGAGTGGCGAGGGCTGGTGCGGCGGTGCCCCCTGACGCGCCGCATCAGCGTACGTAGTCCATAGATTGGTGCTACTCTTCGCCGTGCTTCCTTAAATGAAATGTTCTCCTTCACCTTCAACGAAATTATTTCTTTTTCTTTTTTCCAGTATGTGCAGGAGCGTGAATATGCGTCATGGTTTCCTTCGCAGTTTACACAGTGTGGCGGTTGTTTGCAGTTCTCAGACACGTGGCCTAGGACTCCACATTGTGCACAAGCCTGGCGACCACGACAAGTTTTCGAGCCATGGCCATACCTCTGGCATTGAAAGCAACGACGAGGGTTTGGTATGTACGGCCTTATAGATGTCTTAGTGTACCCTGTTTGAATAGATTCTGGTAGTTTACTGGATGCAAATGTGAGTATTAAATGTTTTGTCAGTGTTTCGTTATCTCCTCTGATGATAATTCTCTGTACATTAGTGCCATTTTGGCTCTTCCACCCCTCCAAAAATTAGTTTTGGTCAGGACAAGTAAGTCGGCGTCAGATACCACTCCGCGAGTTATGTTCATAGATCTGTGTGGTGTTATGGTTATCGATACGTCACCAAATGTTGAGAGGCGCTCTAGCTTTACAAATTGTTCTTTGTCCAGAATTTCGAGGAGAAGGTCTCCGCTAGCCATTTTGGTTACTTTGTATCCAGCCCCGAGAGTTTCAGTAAGACACCTGGCAAATACGAATGGAGATACGGTCCTGGCTTGCTTTCCAGTTTTGTCGCAGTGAATGACATGGAAGTTGGGAAATGTTTTTTTTTGGCTGGTTGAAAAAATTTATATCATCGGTGCGTACCCGCTTTAAGCCGGTACGATCAGACAGTAGGGGGAATGCTCCATGCATGCCGGTCTTATTTTTGTTCAGCAGCGTTGGCGGCCACCCACCACGGAGCCCAACGAGGGGACGCTACAAGTTTGCGGATGCTGAAACCTGCAGACCTCAGCCGTACAATGTCACTATAACCCAATGCACCTAGGCCAAGGTAGGTTATTTGCCCAGGGTTAACCCTAGCCGCCAGGAAGTTTGGAAGTAAACGGAAGAGACTAGAGTACAGGACAGATAAAAAGTGAGATAAAGACGAAGATGTACGGAGAGAAAGATAGGAAAAGGCGACTGCCAATTACCCCTGGGTGGGTCAGCGCAGGGGTGCCGTCTACAAGAAGCCGGGGCCAAAGGGTGTGTTGCCTCTGCCGGGGGGCCTTAAAGGTCCAATCACCCAGTGTTGGCTCAACCCCCAGGATCCCCTTTTCCCCGGACACGGCAAAGCCACGCACGGCTAGGCGCGGGAGGGAGTCAAAACCCCCCGTTAGCTCGGGTCCGTTGTGTCGCTACACACCCAACGCCTACTTGCGCAGGCGCCCCTGCGGGCGCTGCGTGCAAGTGATAGTCAACCCAATTTTTCGGAGTATGGCTGTGGCCTAAACGTGTCTAAGCAGCTTTACGTCGCCAAACGCAAGCGTACAATCTTCATTCCACCAAGCTGACTTTTACGGTGTGCTGCCGTACTTAACACAAAATCTGCCGGCTGAAAAGAGACACTCAGACACGCTACTACCGAAGCAGCTTGTGTTGCTCTCAATGATGAGAGCGCGGAGTTTAAAACAGTTTCATAAGTTTTATAGTAGGTGAACCGTTGTTGCCAGATACCAGATGTGAGTTGTGGTAGCATTATTTCATAGGTCATCTGTACATGATCCCTACTGATCCCATTATCAAACGTTTCCCACGATAAATTTATAAACTGGCCACACGAAAAAGTTAGGCCTAATGTTGATGAGCTTATCCCGCGTAGAAAGATAACTTTCCCAGAGTTATGACAGCGAAAATTATTATGCTGCAACCAATTCCACAATCTTTTGCGACAGCCATCTGTTTTAAGCCCCCAAAAAGTGTGATGTGAGTTAAAATCTCCTGCCAATAAAATTGAATTTGACGAAGAATTCTTGATAACACAGTCTAGGTGTCTTTGCGTCTTACTCCATTCGGAAAGTGCGCATTATTCACTGTAATCCTGATGGAGTCAGGTAAGAAACAATCTATTCCTAACAATTCACAATGCGGACAAATATGTTCAAAAGTTACAGTAACATGATGATACATTTTTGAAGATATTAGGACCAATAATCCACCTCCCCTACCTGGCCGATCCCGTCTAAAAGTTCGAAAATACTTCAGAGTAAATGTTTGGTTTACTGAAAGCCAAGCTGTACAGCACGATGCCTGCTTCGTTGTCGTCTCGAAAACCGCCTATGCCACTAGCTGGAATCCACAAAACATTCCTATCGTCGTTCTTTTTCATATACGCACGTGTCACTTGCCTCTCCTTTTAGGAGCATCGCCTAGATGCTGATTCAGACCTACCATATTTTCAGGGGCGAAGCTCCTTAGAGCGGCACTCGTTCATCCCTCGTAGCTGTAGTAGTATGTAACAAGTAAAACATTTTGACCTCCAAGGTGGTGCCGGTGAGAGATTTCTTCTGTGCGTTGTTGAACAATAAAAAATAGTGCTCAATGTACATGCCAATGGCTGCTGAGAGGAATGAGAGCCAAGAGAATTCGGCTTTTAGTTAACGTGCACGCTGCGAATTTTTTATTGTTCAACAACGCACAGAAGACAAGAAAGGGTTGCTTTGTTATACTCGCTGAACGTAACCTCCTAGGTTTTAGAAAGGTTTAGCCAGCGTTTGGCTGCAACGCCATTAATGCAGTGAACTAGTATATACCATGAACTCGAGGTGGCTAAAGGTGGTAAGTAGACACGAAGTGCAAGCCGTAAGAAAGTGTGCGGGTGCCTCCTTTCGTTCAGTCCTTGGAATGTCCGCTGGATGACGGTGCTTCTATATGAGGAATATATGATGTGTGAGGAGGTTTATTAGCCATTAAAGACAGCGACGAGACAGCGTGAAGAACCTTCCAGCGATCAGCACAGCAACGAACCGAAGCACAAGCCGAGAGAGCCGGGCGTTGGCGATGCTGCTCGCTGCAGGCACATCTTCACAATCGCCCCCGCTGAAAAAGGAGCCATCCTGGCGACTTAGGAAGTTTCAGGCAAAGGCTCATGGTACGGTTTCAGTCGGGAAACATGGACGATGTCACGTGCACGCCGGCGCATGTCGTCCGATCGGGAAACTGGTTCAATTAGGAAATTAACCGGAGAGGTTTTCTCCAAAACGGTGTAAGGCCCCTCGTACCGGGGGACAAGTTTCGAGGAGAGTCCCGGTGTTTGGTATGGGATGGCAAGCCACACAAGACACCCTGGGGCATAGCTGGGATCTGGAAGAGAGGTGCTACGGGTTTCTTTCTGGCGTTGTTGCTCTTCCGAGGTGAACGCACGGTTGAGCTGGCGGCACTCTTCGGCTTGTCTAGCAGCATCGGAGATAGGTGGACACTCGGAAGCATCAGGACGGTAAGGAAGTAGGGTATCAATTGTATGGGAAGGCTCACGTCCGTAAAGAAGAAAGAAAGGTGAGAATCCCGTGGTGGTTTGTATTGCGGTGTTATATGCGAACGTGACGTATGGGAGAACACGGTCCCAGTTGCTATGATCAGATGCCGCGTACATTGAGAGCATATCACCTAGCGTGCAGTTGAACCGTTCCGTTAGTCCGTTAGTCTGCGGGTGGTATGCTGTCGTTTTCCGATAAATGACGTGGCATTCCGAAAGCAGAGTTTCGACGACCTCGGAAAGGAAAGCGCGGCCTCTGTCACTAAGGAGCTCTCGAGGTGCACCATGTCGAAGGATAAAGCGTTGCAAAATGAAAGAGGCGACATCCTGAGCTGTAGCGCTCGGCAAAGCGGCTGTTTCGGCGTAGCGTGTCAGGTGGTCAACCACCACTATAATCCACTGATTACCATCTGGTGTCAATGGAAGGGGACCGTAGAGGTCAACGCCGACGTGATCAAATAGCTTGGCAGGGCATGGAAGTGGCTGCAATGCGCCAGTCGCACGTGGCAGTGTTGATTTACGTCGCTGGCAGTCAGGACAGCACTGCACGAATTTACGTACGAAATTGTACATGCCGCGCCAGTAATAGCGAAGGCGAAGGCGTTCATATGTTTTGAACACTCCGGCGTGGCCACATTGCGAATCGTCGTGAAGGGAGGCGCATACTTGCGATCGTAAAGTGCGTGGAATGACCAGCAACCACCGGCGGCCATCGGGAGCGTAGTTGCGTCGATGAAGAAGTTGATCGCGGATGGCGAAATGGAAAGCTTGACGTCGGAGGGATCGAGATACTGGAAAGTTGGGCGTGCCAGATAAATATTCGATAAGAGAGGCGATCCACGGGTCACGACGTTGTTCGGTGGCAATCGAGTCGAGATTTAGCGATGACAAGGTCTAGAGGCAAGTGTTTTCGCACGTCTGATCTGGTGGTAAAGGTGAGCGGGACAGGGCATCAGCGTCAGAATGTTTGCGTCCGCAGCGGTATATGAAGCGAATGTCGTACTCCTGGATGCGGAGTGCCCATCGCGCAAGGCGGCCAGAAGGGTCTTTCAACGTGGAGAGCCAGCAAAGCGCGTGGTGATCAGTTACTAGATCGAACGGGTGGCCGTATAAGTATGGCCGGAACTTTCCAAGCGCCCACACCAGAGCCAAACACTGTTTTTCTGTCACGCTGTAATTACTTTCGGCTTTCGTCAGAGTGCGGCTAGCGTAGGCTACAACGTATTCTGAATAGCCGGGCTTTCGTTGAGCGAGGACCGCGCCTGGCCCGACGCCGCTGGCGTCGGTGTGCACTTCGGTAGGGGCCGTCGGGTCTAAGTGGCGAAGAATAGGTGGGGAAGTGAGCAGACGGCGCAGAGTAGTGATGGCAACGTCACATGCAGGGGACCAGGAGGTGAGGTTCACGTCACCGCGAAGAAGCTGGGTTAACGGTGACATGATAGATGCAAAATTGCGAACAAAGCGCCGGAAATAGGAGCATAGGCCTAGAAAACTGCGAAGTTCTTTCAAGGTCGTCGGCTTGGGAAATTCTGCGACTGCTCGAAGTTTTGCTGGGCCTGGTAATACGCCGTGCTTGGACATGATGTGGCCTAGGATGACGAGCTCGCGTGCAGCAGAGCGGCATTTTTTCAGGTTAAGCTGCAGACCAGCGTTGGTCAGACAACGGAAAACGTGCCTGAGGCGAAGGAGGTGCGTAGGAAAGTCATGGGAGAAAACCACGACATCGTCGAGGTAACAGAGGCACATATTCCATTTGAGGCCACGTAGCGTATTATCTATAAGACGTTTAAACGTGGCAGGCGCGTTACAAAGCCCAAAGGGCATGACGTTAAATTCATATAGTCCGTCTGGTGTAATAAATGCCGTTTTTTGGCGGTCGGCTTCTGCCATTGGGACCTGCCAGTAGCCAGACCGCAAAATCTAGCAACGAGAAAAATTCTGCTCCGTGAAGGGTGTCAATGGCGTCATCAATGCGCGGCAAAGGATAGACGTCCTTGCGGGTTATCTAATTCAAACGACGATAGTCCACGCAAAATTGGATAGATCCGTCTTTCTTACGCACCAGGACGACGGGAGACACCCAGGGACTGTGAGATGGTCGAATGACGTCTCTACGAAGCATATCTTCGACTTGATCGTTGATGACGCGGCGCTCTTCAGCGGAGACACGGTATGGTCTTTGACGCAGTGGCTGGTATAGGCCGGTGTCAACATGATGTTTGACTTGTGATGTGCGGCCCAGTTGAGGTTGCGACACATCCAACGAACTCCTGAACTCATGCAGAAGATCCAGCAGGTCGGCATGTTCGGTGGGAGTGAGAGTGTCAGCGATGGCGCTGGAAAACGTATCATTGGACAACTCCCCGAGTGCCGACAGTGCTTTTGGGTGGTCGCAGTAGTCGTCTGGGACGTCAAACAAAAACGAAGGGTCGAGATCCTGCACGCGACCAAGACATTCCCCGCAAGCAATGTGACAGGTGTGGAAAGCGGATTGCTTACGAACATGTTGCTTCTTCCGGCGGCAAGGTCAATTGTTGCGAAAGGCAGCGGCAAAGCTCGACGACATTTGAAGATATCGGAAGGCATAAAAAGAACTGTAGCGTCAGTGTAGGCGTTGCATGAAACGGGAACAAGGGCGAAATTTCCAGGCGGAATATCGGTATCTTCATGAACGAGCAACTTCGGCGGCTGATGAGGAGCGTCCAGTAATGGGACATCACACAAGGGTGAAAACTCAACTTCGGCGCGTGCACAGTCTATGACGGCATTGTGGCGGGATAGGAAGTCCCACCCGAGGATGACGTTATGCGAACAGACAGGAAGAACAATAAACTCCACGATGTAAAGAATGCCTTCGATGGAGACTCTTGCAGTGCAGGCTGCGAGAGGCGTTACTTGCTGTGCGCTTGTGGTGTGAAGCGACAGTCCCGAAAGCGGCGTCGTTACTTTGCGTAATAAACGGCAGAGATTAGCGGCAATAACAGAAACAGCGGCGCCAGTGTCTACAAGGGCGAAAGTACAATAACCTTCAACAGTTACTGCGACCACGTTAGCAGGAGAGGAGCGAGGGCTTAGACAGTTCAAAAACGGCGCTGTTCTTGCCTCTTGAACTGCGTTGCTTAGTTTTCCCTGTCGGAGGGTCCGGGCTGGTGACGCATGGGGGAGGGCGATCGCCGACGAGGAGAGGATGCGCGTTGCGGCTGGAAGTCAAGGTGGTCAGTAGGCGCATAGCGAGGTGGCGAGACCGGCCCGTATTGGACGAAAGGTTGGCTGCCGGGATGCGACGACTGGGCATAGTTGCCGAACGTCTGAGGTCGACGGTGGCAGTAGCGGGCAACGTGTCCGGGAGTGAAGCAGGCGTAGCAAATCGGTCGGTTATCGGGCGTCCTCCAGGGATTGGCGACTGGTGCTGCCGCCCAAGGTGCAGTATAAGCAGCCGGGTGTACGGGCTGTGAGCGCGTGGTGTAGGGTGGTTAAGGAGCCTACGTACAGCGTCTGCATATGTGAGAGGCGCGGCTACGGGCTGCATCTCTCGCGAAAAGGCGACAGGAGGAGCCACAGGCTGCGTTGCATAGGCTAGGGGCGCGGCCACAGGCTGAACGGCTGGCGGATAGGCGACAGGAGCGCCTACCGGCTGTGCGTCACACGGGCAGTGACCACGGCTGGGTAGAGGTGGCTCGTAGTGCGCAAGAGGAACAGCTTGTGCAACCTCTTCCGATATAGCAGTGCGAAGCGGGGCAGGTAGACGGGTGGTGGTCTCGTGAGTAAAGGGCACTAGGGAAAGTTGGCGGGCGACTTCCTCACGGACGAAGGCTCGGACTTGCTGGAGCAATGGTGAATTGTCGGGCATGGAGTCGAAACTGGACAGCGACTCACCACCAGGCTGAGGCTGCCTAGTCAGAGTGCGTTGCTTCTTTAACTCGTCGTAGCTCTGACACAAGCTGACGACTTCAGAAACTGTGCTTGGATTCCTTGCCAAGAGCATTTGAAATGCATCGTCGTCGATGCTCTTCAGGATTTTTTTGACCTTGTCAGATTCGCGCATGGTGTCATTCACACGTCGACAAAGGTCGACGACGTCCTCAATATAGCTGGTAAAGGTCTCGCCAGTCTGCTGAGAGCGGACGCGCAAGCGCTGTTCTGCCCCCTGCTTTCGGACAGCCGGCCGACCGAACACTTCAGCACATGACGTCTTCAAGACGCTCCATGTGGGGATGTTGTGTTTGTGGTTATTAAACCACAATTCGGCGACGCCAGTGAGATAAAATATCCCGTGGCCCAGCTTGTCGGCTTCATCCCATTAATTGTTGGCGCGCACCAGTTCGTAGTGCTCGAGCCAGTCTTCGACGTCGGTCCCATCCGCACCGCTCAAAACCTTCGGCTCCCGTAGCGTAGGATGGCCAGGGCAGTTGAACTGGAGCGAAGGCGTCGATGTAGTGGCGTTGGCAGTCATGACAGGTGGTAGCGTGCGGCTTCGCAGCTCCAGGGTGTAGCAACGGCGATTAACAGCACCTCCACCAAATGTGAGGAGGTTTATTAGCCGTTAAAGACAGCGACGAGACAGCGTGAAGAACCGTCCAGCGATCGGCACAGCAACGAACCGAAGCACGAGCCGAGAGAGCCGGGCGTTGGTGATGCTGCTCGCTGCAGGCACGGCACATCTTCTTCTTCACAGATGAAAAGATGTGAGATGGTGGTACTTGGAGTGTTGAATAGGTGGACGAACGGACACACAGACAGATGCATGGACGGACGCACGAATGGCTGCACGGACGGATGGACGCATGGACAGACGCAGGAGCAGATGCGTGAAAGAAAGCAGAGACGGACGCACAGGTGAACGTGCGGACGCACGGACAGACGCACGCACGGACGGGCGGATGGAAGCACGGGCGGCCACACAGACGCACGCATGGATGGACGGAAGCAAGAACGAATGGACGGACGGGTGCTTTGCCCCACTCTCCTCATTCACCTTGTGGATATGCTGCCATTTTTTAACGTGCAGTCAGTCACTCACATTCGGCTTCATACGCACTGCATGCACAAGTTCAGGCTGGTGTTGGTGACGCCTCGGGCAGTGGGGACTGTTGGGGACGACATCCTAGGTGACGTCACTTCACTGGTGCGATACTCGCTATGGCCAGAAATATCTCCTTAGCAGTTTCTCGGACAGTCCACGTTTTCGTACGGGTGTCCAAACCCACACTCTGTCACCGATTTGGTACGTTACTGTTCTATGGCGAGCATTGTAGCTGCCTGCGTCGTAGTCTTGTTGCTGGCAGATCCGTAAGTGGGCGAGCTGCCTAGGTTCTTGCGCGCGTTCAGTGAACACGTCAGTGCCTGTGTCTGTGGCGTTCCATTCATGTGGCGACCCATTCATGGCAACATCGCATCCAGCATTTTCCGTACCGGCCGTCTGTGAACCAAGCTGAATGGAGTCATGCGAGTCGTTTCTTTTTTATCCGTATAGTGTGCGAACGTGATATAACGTAAAATTTTGTCCCAATTCTTATGTTGGACATCCATGTACGTCGACAGCATGTCTTCATCTTCTTGATGAGCTCTGTTAGTCCATTCGTTTGCGGATGGTACGCAGTGGTCTTACAGTGAGTGGTTTCACTTAGAATCAGGAAGAGGTCTAAAAGAGCTGCCGTAAATGATGTTCTGCGGTCTGTTATCACAATAGTCCAGGCACCATGGCGTAGTACAATATTTTCTATGAAATATCTCGCCACTTCTGCTGCGGTGCGCTTTTGGATAGTCTTTGTTTCGGCATACCTGGTTAGGTAGTCTGATGCGACTATAACCCAGCGATCCCTTGCAGTAGTAGTAGTAAGGGGTCCCGAAATATTTATTCCCATCTGATCGGACGGTGTAAGTGGAACCTGAACTGGTTGCAGCTGACCAGCCGGTTTCTTTGGAGGTGACTTGCGTCACTGGCAATCGAGGCAAGCGGGAATGTGGTGCTTGGTGGCTGTTGTGAGTCGTGGCTAGTAGTATTCCTGCTGGACTCTTGCCAATATAAGAGTGTAGCCTAAATGGCCAGACGTCGGCTCGTTGGGACATGCTTGAAGCCCTTCAGTACGAAGGGGTGCAGGAATAAATCGGGAGCTCCAATAGATGAAAAGTTTCTTTTGTAGAGGACGCCATTGCGCAAGCAAAACGACAATAATGCCCTTGTAAAGACTCTGGGTGCCCTCAAAGAACGTCCCTTCACGCATTTATTCAAATCGAGCATTTAAGGGTCGCCTCGTTGTTGTTGGTCAATCGTGGACTCGTCGAGAACACCAAGGAAGGCCATGTCGTCATCGTCAGAAGGAGAGGCGGACTGTACAGGTGATCCAGACAGGCAATCGGCGTCAGTATGTCGCTTCTCAGAGTTGTGTATGACCGTCATATCAAACTCTTGTAACTTAAGACTTCATCGCACTAATCGGCCAGTTGGATCTCTCAAATTAGTCAACCAACTGAGTGAATGATGGTCACTAATAGCTTTGAAGAGGCGGCCATACAAATACGGGCGAAATTTAATAACTGCCCAGACCACGGCGAGGCATTCTTTCCCAGTTATTTTCTGATTGGCCTGAGCACGTGTTACCGTCTTGCTTGGGTAGGCTATCACACTTTCTGTGTCTTCTTGCCACTGCACAAGCACAGCTCCAAGGCCTACAATGCATGCGTCAGTGAAGCATTGTTGGCGCTTGCTCGTTGAAGTGGGCAGGCACTGTAGGTGTTTGAAGACGTTGGCGGAGGCCATTAAACACTACTTGCTGTTCGTCGTTCCCCTCAAAGGCGGCATCGTCTCTAGTGATGCGAATTAATAGAGACGCAATCCGTGTGAAGTCGGCGATAAACCGGCTATAGTATGCGCATAGGCCCAGAAAGCGCCTCGAAGCTTTCTTATCGGACGGCACTGGGAACTGTGCCACGGCCGCAAGTTTTTCGGCATCAGGCCGAACGCCGGTGCACCTGACGACATGACCAAGAAACAGCAGCTCTTAAAAGCATAAGTGACATTTCTTTGGTTTCAATATGAGGCCCGCGGAGCGTATGGCTCGTAAAAACAACTTCTAGCCTTCCGAGATGCTCGTCAAAAGTTGGGGAAAACACTCTGACGTCTAGATAAACTAAACAGGTCTTTCATTTTAACCCCGAAAGTACAGTGTCCATGAGCCTTTGCAAAGTAGCGGGCGCTGGGCACAGACCGAAGGGCAGAATTTTAAATTCATATAAACCATCCGGCGTTACAAAAGCGGTTTGTCCCGATCTCTTGAGTCTACCTCGATCTGCCAATATCCACTTCTGAGGACCATTGAAGAAAAGTAGCGAGTGTTTCGAAGCCTATCGAGGGAGTCATCAACTACGTGGAAGCGGATACACATCGTTCTTAGTCGCTTGATTCAGCTTCCTGTAGCCGACGAAAAAACGCAGGGTACCGTCCTTTTTCTTAACTAGTACTCAGGGTGATGCCCACGGGCTCTGTGATGGCTGAAGGACATCATCTTCAAGCGTTTTAACCACTTGTTGCTGTATCACCTCCCGTGCCTTTGGAGCCACAAAATAAGGATTCTGACGTACAGGCCTTGCTGCGTCGTCGGTAATTATTCGATGCTGTATAGCGGCGTTCGACCAACCCATGATGTCGATGAAAAGCAGTCCTGGAATTCATCTAGCAGCTCAAAAAGTGCCGTTCGCTGGTCGATTGACAACGTAGTACCAACGTCAAGATTAGGTACTGATTCTTCGTGAGGGTCTTCGTCTGAAGCCGATAAACTGCCTTGGATTTTGGCAGTATTGTCAAAGTAAGCGACGGCTGTAACCATTTTTCTTTATTGTTTATTCAATGATTACCTCGCTTAGCCCGAAGGTGCTGCAGCAGCGGGGTTACAATGTCGAGAAAAACACATCTTCATTAATACAGCACACTTGTTCATTTGATAAGTGATTTCATTCTCTAATGGAACGAACAAAAAACGAATTAGCATACAAATTAGATCAGGTACGCTACTCTAAAATCTTGAAACATTGATCATTTTGCGAAGAGATATAATGAGGACTGTGAAGGTATTTTTCTTTACGAATGCCAGTTTTACCATGAAATATTTGGTACAGAAGCTTTCGCCGCAGTTTCTTTCGACGCGATGAGAGTAATTCCCACCCTAGTTCATTTTTCATATTGGTGCAACTGTCATTTCTTGAGTACCGGCTTAGGACAAACCTTGCAGCTCTATTTTGTATTTTTTCAAGTTTGTAACTTAAAGTACTTTGCCAGGGGTCCCACACGGCACAGGCGTATTCAAGCATAGGGCGAATGTATGTTGAATACGCCGTTGATTTCAAACATGCCGGCGCTTCTGTCAGGCTGCGCTGTATAAAACTTAGTTACTTGGCGGCCTTCGCAACAACGGAATCAATGTGTGCATTCAATGAACAGTAGGCTGAAAAAGTTACACCTAAATATTTATAATGAGGTTTTTGTGTTACTATACTAATACAGATTACATACTCTCAAGTTAACTTGGTTTTTTACGCGTGAAAGTAACATGAATGCATTTATTGGCAGTTAATGTCATTTTCCACCTTGAACACCATTCTTGGATGCACGATAAGTCGCTTTGGAGCAGGGCGACATCACTCTCATTTCAAATTTTTCTGTACAAGACACAGTCATCTGCAAACAACCGTATATTATAATCAATTCCTGAGCAAATGTCATTTATATATATTAAAAAGAAAAGTGGCCCTAGGACTGAGCTCTGTGGCACTCCCGAAGTGATGTTTACAAAACTTGATTTTTTGCCATTCAATACTACACACTGTTGGCGGCCTGAAAGGTAATTTTCTATCCACACCAGAACTTCGTGGTCAATGTTTAGCGCTGCAAGCTTACTTAAAAGAAAAGAGTGCGACACAGTGTCGAAAGCTTTTTGGAAGTCCAGGAAAAGGCAATCGATTTGTCCGCTATTGTCTATTTCAGATACTAAATCATGGTTAAATTCAAATAATTGTGTTGTACAAGATAAGCCCTTACGAAAACCATTCTGTTGAGACGCCAGCAAGTTGTTTGTTGATAATGTGCCATTATTTCTTTATACAGAATATGCTCTAATAACTTGCGGGGTATGGACGTAAGTGAAATAGGTCTATAGTTGGTTACGTCTTTCTTGGACCCACTTTTATGAATAGGAACTGTATGGGCAATTTTCCAGTCGTCTGGGAGTGCACCGGAGGACAAAGACTTTGTGTAGATTACGTGCAGGTAAAAAGAAATTGACTCAGCACACTGCTTTAAGACTCGAGGTGAAATTCCGTTCGGTCCAATTGCCTTATTATCGGTAAGTTTGTTTAGTAATGCCCTAATTCCATTCACACTTAACTCTACTGATTGCATTTTTGGCACGGAACTTGTGCATTGCGAAGCACTAGAGCTATATTAAGGCAAGTATACGGAAAGGAAGTAGTTGTTTAAACGGGCAGCTTTCTTGTTGTGGTCTAATAACTCCTCATTATTGAAGACAATATTGGTGATTCTCGAGGGGTCTGCTCCACAGCCTTTCATGTATTTCCAGAACGCCTTTGAATTAGTTTTTATTTTGTTTCCAAGTTTTTCAAAATAGTGCCGCTTAGCCACCTTTATATTGAGCTTACACTCTCGAGTCACATCATTCAAGCTTTCAAAGTGCCGATGGCATTTAGTCCTTTTATATTTTAACTATATGCACCATATTTTTCATACTATTCTTAAGATACGAGCAGTCATCCAAGGTTTGTTTCGCTTTCTAAGTCTACCTCTTTTGATACTGGGTATGTAGGTTTCAGTAAGCTCTTTGATTTTTTGTTTAAACTTAACCCATAATTCTTGTACGTCACAGTCATCTAAGAGATATTCAAAAAGCGGCAGATCATCGAGAAGCTCCCTTGATATGCTAGCGTAATCACCTTTGCCATAGAGGTACACCGTTAGTTATCCTCTCCTGTTTCGTTTGTTTTTCATTTTACGTTTGGGCAATGGCGACGACAGCATGGTGGTCACTTATTCCTGGTACGACATTTACTGAATTCACCATATTTGGCGAGTTGCAAAAAACAAGGTCCAATGTACTATTGCCTCGTGTTGGAGCATCAACACATTGGATTAACCCGCAAGAATCTACAATGTGCTTCATCTCAAGGTTTAAGGTTCCCCCCGCTGTCATCTCACAAGTTCCGTCACGCCAAGATAAATCAGGCAAGTTAAAGTCTCCCGCCAAAATGAACATGTGACAAGAAGCTTCCAAAACAATTTCATGCAAAAGCATTACCGCGATTACGGACGAGTTTGGAGACCGATAGAAAGTACCTGCTACAAACGAGGAATTGTCTCGCATAGTAATTTTGCACCACACGGAATCTACTTCTTGATGACCTATATCTAATTCAGGTGAATTTAAAGAGCGACGAACTAAAAAAAAACGCCCCCATCCGTGCGAGATCTATCTTTTCGATAAGCAGCAAAGTCGCTGGGAAACACCTCGCTATCTCTAATAGAAGGGTCCAGGCATGATTCAGTTCCGAATACTAGATCAGCTTTTACAGAATCAATAAGAGCCGCGAGTTCATCAGCTTTATTGACAAGGCTTCTGCAGTTCACTGTCAGTGTTATCAGATGTTGTATTTGACGTTCCCTTTTTTCTGGCAAGGGTCATTTTTTTACAATTTGAACGATTTCTTCCTTTTCTTTGTCCCACCTATATGTTTTACCATCCACAATTAACTTATCGAAGTTCAACCTAGATCGATGTTTATCGTTCATTTTGTTGGTTTTAACATATTCCCAAAGTCTTTTCCGAATATGTCTTGTTTCAGGTGCATAATCTTGCTCGACACTGTACGTCGTTCCCTTGAATTTCTTAGCTTCGGAAAGAACACGGGACTTTTCTTTGTAGGAGGCAAAGTTGACAATGATAGGCCTGTTTTTTGATGCATTATAACGACCTATACGATGCACTCTTTCCATTGACTGCAATTCTAAATTCGAGTTTTCTTTGCAGATGTTTTTGAGCAGTAGTTCAGACTGTTCCGACGTTTCTGATTCAGAATCGCTGACCCCCAAAAAAACCAGGTTGTTTCTCCGGCTTCTATTTTCCGAGTCAGCGCCCTCGTCATGCAGCTGCTTAGCTTCTTTTGCTATTGTCCTAATGGTGTTTTCTCGGTCGCCTAATTGTTCTTTGAGCGTAGTAATTTGACCTTCGGTCGCACGTAATTTACCGTTAATTTCTGCCATCATTTCTTTGTGTTTTGCCAATTTGGTGTCGATGGCCTCTAACTTACTCCAAATTGTAGCCTGACCAGTTTGTAAGGTTTTAAGCAGTTCGAACTCTTGGGCATTTAGCGGACCGGGATTCAACTCAACATCACCGGAAAGTATTAACAATAATGCAAGGTACAGAACCTTATGCATGAAAAAACGAAAGCGGTTGCTACGATTCATCATCGGCTTTTGCGTTCGGTGAACAGATACATCACTTGTGGGACATGGAGCTGGCAATGCACACAATAATCTACAAATCGTAATTGGGCACGTATCACTAACCTGCAGCAACAGAAGAAACGTTAGCTGCATGTCAGCGAGTGTGCCGGCTCCAAATACCACGTAGCCAACGTGCCGCTCAATTAAATACGGTTCATCCGTGTCACGTGGTTGTCGTCGGCCCATGGCGATGTGATGGTTGTTTTTGTTGATAGTCGCATTCCTATGTGGCTTGGCGCTGATAATCGTCGGAAGTGTGCCTGTTCAACCGGCCGCTGGCGCCATCCATGGTGATCCTGTCGAAGAAGGCACGTCGCGAGCGTGTGCGATCGCTGGCCCTCCGTCCAAACTGCAACTGTACGTAGATGCAACAGCGCCAGCAACCTGCAGCAACAGAAGAAACGTTAGCTGCATGTCGGCGAGTGTGCCGGCTCCAAATCCCGAGACGTGTCCATCGAGAGGTGTCGGCGCTCACCACTGAAGTTAGCAGCAAAATTGTGTTTCCCACAGTGATAGTAACAAGCCCTCGAGCAAGTGAAATACTGTGGCTAAAGATCAGCGAGCTTATTTGGTCAGCAATACCATCATCGTCAAACGGCTCATCCCCTGCCAGCGAAACAAGTGTGCACAATCGTGGCGGCACGACCACATCGTCATCCGTCGGACGCAAAGGCCCTGAACAAGACGTGTGTCTCGCCTCTGAACAATCGACTAAAATAGGGCTGTTGTTGCGAATCGTAATGACACTGTCAGGGATGTTGATGACGGAGCCATGTTCTCTCAAGAAATCTATTCCTATAATCAAGTCTTTACAGCATGAAGCGAGAATGACGAACGTCGCCATGAAAGTAGAGCCAACGATGTCGAGTTTTTGCTGTGCACATTTCGACAGGCATCAGTAATTGGCCACCTGTTGTCCTTAAATTAGGTCCCGTCCACGCTGTCTTTACTTTCTTGAGGCGTACGGCAAGGAAATCACTAATAATAGAGAAGTCGGCCCCGGTGTCGACTAAAGCTCTGATTTGCTGTCCGTCCACAAAAACGGTAAGGCCTGGGGTGACAGTTTCGTCGGTATTACGTCTTATTGGCTTCATAGCGTCCAAAGGTGGGAGTAATGGGAGCCTTTTTCCTTCATCTTGACAGCCTGCAACCTTACTTCCTGAAGTCGCCGCCTTCTATTTCCCCGGCGTGGGCTTGGGGACCTCGCTCCTCTGGTGTCGGCAAAAGTGCGGCGCTGCAACGAAGGTGACTGGGCAGGAGACGGAGAGCGTGGTCGATGTCGGAAGCCCGGCTGGTAGTCAGTTATCACCTCGTCATCATTGTTACAATGGCCGTCGAAAGGGGGTCGAGGCACCAGAGGTCCTTGAGAACCGACATCGCCACGGCGGGATACGTAGTCATTGGCATGCCGACTGTCAAACTGTGGCCTGAGAGGGCGAAACGGATCGGCATGGTGCCAGCAATAGCGGGCTATGTGGCCCACACCTCCGCAGTTGAAACAGAGGGGACGACGGCGGACAGTGAGCCAGGTGTCTGTTTGGCGAAGCTATAGATGCCGTGACGAAGGCCATGACAGGATAGGAGACGACGGGTCGTATGGTAGCTGGATGGGTGGGCGCCACGATGTCTCGTCCTGTGGTGGTGACCAAATAACGGTTGCAGATAGCGAGTAGTATGAAGGCGGAACGGGTAGGGAGCTTCGAAGGGCGGCGGCGTACGTCACGGGACGTTGCTCAGGAGCAGGATCAGCTGTTGAAAATGCTTGGCGGATCTCGTCGAGGACGACTTGAGCTACAGAAGCTGTAGGTGTATCCACTACCAGAGTCCGCAACCTTTGCAGTTCTCCACGAAAAATCTCTCTAATCATGTCACGCAATGAGCTATGATTGCCAAACGTCACAATGGGAGCCTGAGTTTGGGAGCTGCTGCACAAGCGGTCATATTGTCGACAGCGTTGGTGAAGTGCCCGCTCGATAGCCGACGCTTCTTTATTGATGTTCTCTACAGATAGCCGACGCTTCTTTATTGATGTTCTCTCTCTTAGCCGGACATCTGAGCGGGTTGCTCAGATGTCCGGCTAACAGCGACTCTTTCACGCCGCGCATGAAGTAGCGCAGCTTCATATCTTCGGTCATCTGCGGGTCAGCCCTCCGAAATAAACGTGTCATGTCTTCGGCGAACATGGCGACGGTTTCATTGGGTTTTTGGACCCTTAGCTCTAGTACTTGGTGGGCGCGGTCACGTCTGTCGACATTGGCAAAAGTTTCAACCATCTGCTGGTGAAAGTCGGCCCATGTGGACAGGCTGCCTTCTCTGTTCTCGTACCAAGTACGAGCGCTGTCATCAAGATAGAAGTAGGCCCGGCCCAGCTTTTCCTGAGCAGACCTCTGGTTTATCTTCGCAACACGGTCATAGTGATTTAACCAGTATTCTACATCTTCGTGTGCGCCACCACCAAAGCGTTCAGGCTTCATAGATTGAAAAAAAAAAACGTTACCTAGGATGGAGCGGGAGGACTGGTGCCGAGAACTACAGGCTGGGGGCTCGTGTTAGCCATTTCTATATGTCTTGTAGAGGGCTTCTGCGAGGGGTTGAAGTCTGGAATAAGACCTCGCAGCCGACGACTGAATCGATGAATAGGGGTTGCAATGGACACGTTCGGGCTAGATGAACGGCTCCCACTAGGGGTGTGAAGCATCGGGCAGCGTCGCGGCCCAGCACCTCCACCACTGTCGCAATGCAATGCGAACAAAAGATGACAGCAGCTTACAGCAGCAAAGAGAGCGTGTTCAGGATCAGCTGTAAAGCAAGATGCCTGCTTCGTTGTCGTTCCGAAAACCGCCTGATCCACTACCTGGAATCTACAAAAAATTCCTATCATCATTATTTTTCCCATACACACGTGTCAATATATATTGCCACGCTCAAGGTTACCTTGCGAGTACTGCTCGTTGAGCTAGGCCAAGAAGCGGCTAAGTCTCGATGACTTCATCCTCTTTCACACGAAGCAGTGTGAAACAATGCGGCATTAGTCCCCCTTATGATAAGCATACACTTGATGCTTGCAAATAAAAAAAGAAAAAAATACCCAGAAATACAACTCGTGATGACACAGATAATCAAAGAGGGGGTACCAGGGAAAACAAAGAGGGCCCACCAGCACCTTCACCATGCGCAAACACGAAAACACAAATGAACCCGTCGAAAAAGAAAGTACTACCACACGAGATCACTGCCACACGTTTACAAACTAACTCGAAAGCACAGAGGCTTCTCTTTTTAGTACGACTTGAGTCGTACGACATGCACAGTTTCGGGTCTCAACGTGAACACACTGTGCCGTCCAAAAGCACTTCGTATGTAAGATCGCTCACACGTCGGATAACCTTGTATGGCCCGAAATAACGGCTTAGAAGCTTTTCAGACAAGCCTGGTCGTCGACCCACACCCACACTAGCTTTCCAGGGTGGTATACGACGTTACGACGGTGAAGGGTGTAACGTCGCACATCTGCGTCTTGTTGGTGACCGATGTTTACGCGGGCCAGTCGACGAGCCTCTTCAGCGTACTGCGTGTATTGCTCGGCTTCTGGAGGAAGCGCATCGCTATCATCATACGGCAGCATAGCGTCAATCATCGTTTGTACGTAGCGCCCATAAACAAGGTGGAAAGTTGAAAATCGAGTTGTTTCCTGCATTGCCGTATTGTACGCGAACGTGGCATATGGCAGAATATCGTCCCAGCCTTTGTGCTGCCCATCCACGTACATTGACAGCATGACCACTATGATCTTGATGAGCCTTTCCGTCTGTCCATTAGTATGTGAATGCTAAGCCGTGGTTTTTTCGGTGGCTTGTGCAGCTACGTGTGAAAATGTGCTCCAGCATTGGTGCCGTAAATGACGCTTTCATATCCATGATCACACATCACGGCGTACCGCGCCGTAGGACGATGTGGTACACAAAGAACTTTGCGACTTGAGACGCCGTGCCGCGGAGTAACGCCTTTGTCTCAGCATACCGGGTCAAGTAATCGGTTGCCACTATAATCCATTTGTTTCCAGTGGCTGACAAAGGGAAGGGCCCTAGAAGATTCATTCCGACAAGGTTGAAAGGCGTCCGTGGTGGTGCAATAGGGTGGCGAATTCCCGCACGTTTCACAGGTAGCATCTTGCGACGCTGGCATTCGCAGTAGCCTTGCACGTAGCGATGCACACTGGTATAAAGTCGTGGCCAATAGTACTGCTGGCGCACTCTGGCGATAGTCCGCGATTAGCCCAAGTGCCCTGACGTGGGCTCGTCGGGGCACGTGAAGAGGATGTCATCCCGCATGTCAGCTGGTACAACGAGGGGAAGACTTTGTTGCTACCTCGACCATTTTTTCTTGTAAAGAATGCCCCTCCTTAGGCAAAATGATTATAGTTCGCGAGCAATGCGCCGAGAAACGTACGTGAGAATTTCTACCTTCTAAGGAATTGATAACAGGGCCCAATTCCTCATCTGCTTGGTGTCTAGACAATAAGTCAGAACCATTGATGGCTCCGAGAAAGCCATCAGCATACTCTGAGTCCATATTGGGATGTCCTACAGGTGCTCGACAAAGGTCGTCGGCATCTTCGTTCTTGCGCCCAGACCTATACACAATCGTGATGTCAAGCTTTTGCAAGCGTAAACTCCACAGAGCAAAACGACCAGACGGATCGCGGAGATTAGCCAGCCAACACAGCGAATGGTGATCGGTAACCACCATGAAGGGACGGCCGTAGAGGTAAGGTCGAAACTTAGCCGTTGCCCACATGACTGCGAGGCATTCCTTCTCTGTAGTAGAGTAGATGGCCTCGGCTCGAGAGAGAGTACGACTTGCGTAAGCTATGACATGTTAAGCTATGACAGCGACTTGCGTAAGCTATGACAGCTATGCCGTTGAGCCGCTGTGCAAGGAGAGGGCCACGTCCGACGTTGCTGGCATCTGTGTGGACTTCGGTATCAGCGTCCTCTTCAAAATGCGGAAGAACAAGTGCTGCTTGCATTCACTTCCGTAACTCGGAGAAAGCTGCTTCTTGCGCTGTAGTCCAGGGAAATGGTAGATCATTTCGGGTGACTCGCGTGAGTGGTTCGGATATCGAATAGATGTTGGTAATGAATCGACGATAATAAGCACACAAGCCGAGAAAACGCCGCATTGCTTTCTGTCTTAAAGAACAGGGAAGGTAGCGACTGCTGCAGTTTTGTCTGGGTCAGGCCGAACTCCATCCGCACTCACGACATGTCCCAGAAATTTCAGCTCATCGTAGTCAAAATAGCACTTATTCCGTTTCAATGTGAGTTCGGCTGAACGGACAGCTTCCAGAACCATTCTTAGGCACTTCAGATGTTCTCCGAAATTCCCCGAGAAGATGACCACGTCGTCAAAAATATACAAGGCAGCTTTACCACTTCAAGCCACTGAGAACGGTATTCTCAATCCGCTGGAAGGTTGCTGGAGCCGAACAGAGGCCAAAAGGAAGAACTCAGAATGCAAAAAACTCCCAAGCATTTCCCCGAGGGTGAACATGGTTAAGTGCGAATACACGGGGTGATGCTATGAGGGGTAGTTATTAATTCGCACTGTTATATTTATTATTCACACTATGGTGCCATTATGGTGTAATGGCTCCTGGGAATCGCAATTTGATCACACGGGGGAGTTTACGTTAACTCACTGGCGAATGCCAACGGATTTTAACTTTACTCCCCCTCACGACCCGCTCTCGACGGGAGACTGAGAGAGAAGGCGGGCGCGCGAGAAAGAGGGGTGCACGCGCAGCTGCAGCGAGCGAGAAGAGCGGAGGAGCGAGCGAAGGGGGAGGGGGTATAAGGCGCGTTACTGACACCGATATCAGCGTCGCGTCCGTGGCTTATTCGGTAGAGTGTCGCGCTGCGGCCCGCCAAGTCCTATTTCTTTTAAAGATAGAGAGAAGACTGCGGACGCCGCCGACGGCGGTGGATGGTTTGGGGTCGCTTATAAAGTGTATTCACACTTAAAAGCCCATCGGTAGTTACAAGCGCTGTCTTCTCTCGGTATCGCTCATCGACCTCTATCTGCCATTAGCCGCTCTTCAAATAGATCGATGAAAGATGCTTCGCGTGTAGCAGCCTGTCGAGAGAACCGTCAACCCGTGGAAGTGGGTAAACGTATTTCTTGGAAATGCTACTGATCTTTCGGTAATCAATACAGAATCGCAGCGTTCCGTCTCTCTTCTTCACTACAATGACTTGCGAGGACCACGGGCTGCTGGACGGTTGTATCACACCATCGTCAAGCATCTCCTTTACCTGCGTCTCTATCGCCTCGCGTTCTTTAGCCGAAACACGGTAAGGCTGCTAGCGGACTGGGCGAACATCATCGTTGGTAATAATTCGGTGCTTCCTGAGGGGTGTTTGAGGGACTCTAGATGAAGAGGCGAAGAAAGATGAAAATTGTTTTAACAGGATGCGAAGTGCGGCCTTCTCCTCGTCCGAAAGCTTCGAATTGACGTCGATGTGGTCCAGAAACTTGTCTCCATCAAAAATTTCCTCGGATGAGAAGTACTCGGTGACATCCACTACACGGTCTCCAAAGGCCACGTTGGTACTGCGGAAAAGATGTCGGTGCTCGAAGTTAAAACTTGTGACGAGCATCTGTGACCATCCGTCCTGCACACGCACAATGCTTTGCACTGCGCACACACCTTAGAGTGGCAAAGGGGGTACATTGCTCTCAGCGACCGCGTCACCGTATTCGAGGTCTTCACGGGTGACTTCTACGAAAGCAGTCACTCGGGGAGGCAGCATCCCGCTTTCGTCGGCAACACGCCATGCAGGTCTACGACGGTTATCGGCGCCTTGATTCGTTGCCCGTTGCGTTGAGAAAGACACCATTCACTCGCGGAGATTTATGATCGCGCCGTTCTCTCGAAGAAATTCCATACCAAGGATGAGCTGACGAGAACAGTCACGTAGTACGAGGCAGATGACCACAAATGTTCACTCGCGTATTTCCACTCTTGCGGTACAGCGACCCAATGAAGTAACAACGTGGCCTCCAGTCGTGTGAACAAGCGTCTCATTCTAAAGTGTCATCAATTTCTCAAGACTGGTTGCCAATTTTCCGCTCATTATAGAATAATTTGCACCTGTGTCCGCCAATGCGCTGACATAAAGACCGTCTATTAGCACTGTGATGTCGAGCGAGACTAGGTCACTGGGTTAAGACGCACAATCCAGCGTTTCTCTCGGACTGCAATCAGACGTCAATTTAATGTCTGCAGCGTTTTGTGCAAGCGTTTCCACACTTTGAGTTCCAGCGACCTCGTCACCGAAGGTCACTACCTTCAGTTTTTCCGCCGAGACCTTGGGGAGCGTCCCCGTACCGTCGTACCGAAACATGGCTCAATGGCTACGGGTCACAGTGGAGATGGTGACCGCGATTGACGCCGTGAGAAAGGTAGGCGTTGCTGCGTGAGGTGGTCCTCAGTTCCTCTTGGCCTCTGACCAACTAGGGGACGAGTCGAATGAATAGAGAAACCACGCAGACCAAGTTGTCGGTACGGGCATTCCCGGTAGATGTGACCGGCTTCATCGCAATGGGAGTAGGGGGGTCTTCCACCCGATGTACGCCAGATATCAGACTTCCGCATAGGAGCACGGCGACTGTCGATGTTCAAACGAGCGTGTGCTGATTCAATTGGAATTGGCGACATGGTTTGAATTGGGACTGCAGGGCTTATACCGGCATGAAAGTGCGCAAGGCTTCGGCATATGTGCGGTTCCCAACATCAGTGGACGTTGATTGATATCCATTGGGTGACAGCGACGGCTGTGTGGCACTTGCTGGACCTCGTCCCGGATAATACTGGTGATGCTGCTTACCTTCGGCTGTCTTGCCCCGTGTAGTTTCGCCATTTCCTTGCGAACGACGAAGTGAACGATTTCGCGAATTCATCCAATTCAGTTGCTCCCGAAGGTGGCGGTACATTGGGGAGGTGATGCAGCATTTACTAGCTGGTCAAATAGAGCTGACCACGCCGTTGATGAAGTATTTTCTCCATCGTAGTGGCTTCGGTGAGAAACTGTGATACACTCTGCGGAGGACTCCGCACTATACCAGCAAAAAGCTGCTCCTTCATGCCTCGCATCAGATAGCGCTGCCTTTTTCTTCTTGCATAGCCGGATCTGCTCACCTGAAAAGCCGTGTCATGTCCTCCCCGTACATGGTGACAATCTCATTAGGCATCTGGATGCGTGAGTGCAACTCACGTTCAGAGCGTTAGCGCTGGTCTGGGCTACGGTAGGTTAGGTCTCCAAGAGGCGATGCTGCAACTTGTGCCAGGAAGTCAAGACATCACCTTTGTTTAGAAACCACGTGCAGACGTAGCAGACGTAGACATTGAGGAGTTTGGCAGCTTCGTCCCAGTAGTTGATCATGCGACATGTTCGAACTTGCTCAGCCAGTCGTCCACATCCTCAAACAGCTCTCCGTGAAAGGAAATAGGCATCAGCGGGTTCTGGACAGTGCAATTGATCGGCGTCAACAACTTAGGAGTTTCCATGGCGCCTTGAGGTGAAGACACAGTCACTCTGTCGGAAAGCTGTTCCGTTGTCTCTGGTTGTAGGCCTCGTTGGCGGCGGCTTGTTCGATGAACTGGCGTGTCGACGGGCACGCGGCTCTCGTACCAGCTCCTGGCGGGCTCTTGTGCATCGGGTGCACCGTGAGCCGTCTTACCCAGCAGCTCCACCAATCTTGTCACGCTCAAGGCAACCTTGCGTAGGGCTGCTTGTTGAGCTAGGCCAAGAAGAAAAAAAAGAAGAGGAAGAAGAAGAAAAAGAAGAAGAAGAAGATCCTAGTTATTCTGGTGCACACACTCAAAGGGGGATCAGCCAAGAACCAGCTGGCAGGATCTTTAAGTAAAAGGCTTATGGTTTTACAAACACAAATTTTGAACTGAAAAAACTCTCTCTCTCTCTCTCTACATATATATATATATATATATATATATATATATATATATATACGGACGAATGCGGCGAGGACCAAGGTGGCGGCTTCCAAATGACATGGGGAAACAAAAGGTACGGGCAGTCTTAAACACGCATGGTCCCACTCATTTCTATCGATTAGGAAAATCATTGAAAAGCGGGTGCAATACGAAAAACACGCGGAACAACTAACCAATTATCTATCTCACGAAATTGCACCTAAGGGCCTCCGCCTAGCCTGCAACCCCTCAATGTCTACACTAAGTGAAGCAGAAAGGGGGAAGTGGGAAAAAATATTACTAGAAGCGTCCTTGCAACTGACTCGGGTCATTGCGGACCATAGTGAGCGTAAGGCCGCCGAATACAGTGTCACGAAGGCCACGCAGAAATGGATATCTAATCTCGGAGAGCATGAGGCAAGAGAACTGGAAAGATATGAACTAAAAAAGAGAGGCGAAATTTCAGTAGTAAAAGATAGAAAATTCAAGCGGGGCTGCAGAAGCTCCACTGTTCTGCAACAGGAAAATTGGAATGAAGCCGTACAAGAATGCCAGGGACCACCCGTACGACAACCTAACTTTGAGGAGAAAAATGAGAACTCGAAACTACAGTGCAATCCTAATTAAAACATCCTCACTCTCGAATATGACGCTGACATTCCCGTGCCACGTGATAGCCAAGAGCAGCCGAAAACTTATGAGAAAAATGTCCTCAATCTGTCAAACACAACACTCACACCCGCTCAGGTTCAACTTTTGTTGAGGCTTAAACTTTTGTCCATCATCCGGTAGATTCAATGAATTTGAACTGTACCAAGACCTCGATAACTTTGCGCGTAATCTCCTCCTCCGTGAATACTTTCATGATCGCAAGGACTGTACGGACGAGAATAGAGTGATTGGTGGTGACAAATCATGGTGTCCAGGTGAGAAGAGGGACAAACACCTCGATATGTATATATCAGCAGTTCAAAAAGATATCATCAGAGCATATGAAAAAAATCGGCCATTTCGAAACAACATATCAAAGTCAGAACGAAGGGCACTCGATGAATTACGGAAAAACACTGGAATTACTATCAAACTGGCTGATAAAGGAGGCTGCATAGTAATTCTAAACACGTCGGACTACTTGAAGGAAGGGGAACGACAACTATCAGACACAAAATTCTACAAAGAACTTCCAACGAACCCGACTCCCGAATTCGAAAGGGAGATAAAAGTAACCCTGAACAATCTCCGCCGGGATGAGAAAATTACCGGCAAAATGTTAAAAGCAATGTTACCGGCCCATTCTGTTCCCGGTCGATCCTATTTGCTCCCCAAAATACACAAGGCAGATAATCCGGGACGTCCGATAGTATCCAGTAACAGCACATCAACAGAGAATATATCAGAATTCATCAATTCCTTAATAAAAAAACATCCCCCCAAATTTTTCCTATCACCTAAAGGACACAAACCACTTCATCTGCGAAACTTCAAGTCTCGACATCCGAGGCGGCAGTTTTCTGGTGACCATGGACGTCTGCTAACTGTACACCAACATACCCCACCATGACGAAATAGTGGCTATAGTTTCTGAATATGTAAAATCTGATTCATCAACTAGTGTAAGTGGCGAGGTATTGTTTACACTTCTTGAAATTGTACTAAATTATAACCATTTTGAGTTCAATGGCAAGCATTTCCTTCAGGTCAGTGGCACTGCAATGGGCACGAAAATGGCCCCAAACTTCGCGAGCACCTTTATCGCTTCACTTGAAATCCCATTCATTGAGGGACGCACCTTGAAACCTTTCTACTACAGAAGATACTTAGACAATATTTTTATGATATGGAACCATGATGAGGGAAATCTTTTCCGCTTCATAGAGGATTTTAACAAGTGGCACCCGTCAATAAAATTCACGCACAAAATTTCCAAAACTAGCATTAACTTTTTGGACGTCACTGTCACGGTCAAAACTGACCGCTTGTCAACAAACCTTTACAAAAAGCCTACAGACCGTCAAATGTACCTACATTTCAACAGCAGCCACCCAAAGCATTGAAAAACAGGTATTCCATATTCTCAGGCCTACCGGTACCGAAGAACATGCACCGATATGCGGGAATATGACAGACACGCGGAACACCTAAAGCATTCCTTATTGAAACAAAATTATCCAGAAGACATTATTGACGATGCCATACTACGTGCTCGCAACGTGAACAGGAATGATATAATTAAGAGACCAAACAGAGTATCTAAAACGACTTCCCAAACAAACCTTGTACTAACTTACTCCTCATCAGCGCCACGAATCAACAACAAACTTTCCCGCCATTTCAACATAATCAGGCAAAGCAAACGACTAACTTCTATTTTCGCGAAGCCATCTCACGTGGTGTACCGCAGGGATAAAAATCTGAAGGACATTCTTGTCAGAGCAAAAACAAACACCCCCAAATTTCAATCAGGGTGCCATCCCTGCAGAAAAGCTCGATGCAAGGTATGCCCACAGACGGTCACAACACGTGAATTCAAAGCGAACTTCTCGGATTTCAAATTCTGCATAACTGAAAGCCTTAATTGTGACTCCTGTAACGTAGTATACATGCTACATTGCAACATCTGCGGACAAGAATATATCGGCCAAACAGACACGCCATTTCGGCTGCGGTTCATTATTCACCGGTACCACGCCACTTCACTGCCGAAGCTACCTTTATCTAGACATCTGCGCCTGCCAAACCACAGTTTTGAAAATATCCGCGTAACCCTTTTGCAGTCCGGTTTCTCAAACAGGCGCGAGTGCGAACAGCGTGAGGCATATTTTATTTTCAAATTTCGAACATTAGTAGCCGGCATCAACGAGGACCCCGGAAAACTCAACTGCCTCCGAGAAGTAAGCCAGGAGGAAATTGGTGACAAAGATTGATAGCTGGACACCATGCTTTTTTCTGACTGACTCGTACGTCTACACTGTCCTTTCTTGTTTTTTGTTTTTTTTTCTTTTTTCTTCCTTTTTTTCTTCCTTTTTTTCCACATGCACATACAAAGTGTTTACGTTCGCCTACAACTTGATGATCATTGAAGGGAAACGGACGAATATTAAAGGTAAAGAGCCGACCGACCCATTAGGGGAAACCCTTTCTTTATGCACGCCGTCATGGACCCTCCCGCCACCGCGGCGACAACCTTGGGTGGCCCGACACACATCGAGAACTGAACAGCACGTGATAAGAACCGTATGTGGACGTACACGCACAGTTGGTTTCGTTCTCAGTGTTGACAGTGGTTCTTCCTCTTTTTTACTTTCTTTATTTTTTTTCTTTTCTTTTTTGTCCTTATTCTTCCCCCTTTTTGTTTTTTTAGTTTTTCCTTTTTTTCCTTTTCCCCTTTTTTAGTTCCTTTTCACTCTCACAAACATATTTCAAGGCGAGAGGGACGCGGCCGCAACGAAGTTTGGAAGTTCATGTCAGTATAACTCATCCCCTGATGAAGGGAGGACCCCTCCCGAAACTGTTGGGAAATAAATATATTTATCCATGTTGACAACGCTCTCGTTGTGCCATATCCCATACCTTCACGAAGACTAACTGGCCCATTGAATAATTACTCCAACTTTGTTCTCGCTTTGTAGTACTCTCGCTTTGTTTCAAATATGCAGTCAAATACTGCAGAGCAGACGTCTAAGTGGCTATAATTAAATTTAACGCTGCCAAACAATAATATTACTGCCACATTTATTTCTAATCCCAATTTTTAAGTGTAGCTACCAAGCATCTGTTCCGCTGATAAGAATATCGGCGACAAAGTAAAAAGAAATGATCTCTCGTTTCTATTTCTTCGCAAACCTGACATAAAGGTGATACTTTCAGACCAACTTTATGTAAATTATAATTTAGTTGTGGAATTCTACAACGCAATCTGGTACAAGTAACTTTCATTTGCCGTGTTGTGCACCACTGCCTACTTCCGCAGCATCTTAGATGTGCAAAATCTCGAAGTTTATCCACTGCGTCGAAGTTGATTTCATGCAGACAGACATTTCTAAACCTTATTGCTGTCGCGTAAGCCGTATCTGGCAAAATCGAGATAAGGAGGCCGCTAAGAGATGCTGTGGCTAGTGCATCTGCCATTTCATTGAGAGATATTCCACGATGGCCTGGTCCCATAACAGCTGAAGTTTTTGCTCGTTTGTCGGTATGAGTGGTCGAAACATATTCATATGTGTGAAGTTGGCTCGCGAAGACAGCACGGCACATACTAAAAAAGAATCTGTAATTAGTACTGCTTCTGATTCGCCCAAAGGAAGTTTCCGTAGTGGCCGTACAATAAATAGCAAATGATTCTGTTATGAATATTGACGTGTAATCTGGGAGTATAACCGAAAAGAACCTGTCAAGAGAACGTGAGAGGATACCTGCCCAAGCCTTTTCATTCGATACGGATGAATCAGTCGTGATTATGTTGTTCATGCTCAGTTGTGCCAATTAATCCTTAAGCCGATCATTTAATTATAGAAATGACATTTTCTTCGCGATAGAGGGGTAAATATTCTCAAATTTTATCTGAAGGTCAAAATAAAGTTACTTGTTTGGAAAATATGTTTAATTTCGACGTCCAGCGGTTCTAGGAGCGATTGAACGAACGTGATCTGTGGGTAGACATAAAGGAGACTTTAAGTCTTTTTGTAATCACTCATAATTTACAAACGACCGATGTTATCAGTTAAAAATATCCTGGAAAAGTTAGCACCGAAGCTAATAGGCAGGTGGTCACTGTTTGTTGCGCAACCTAAAGTTTTCCACGACAAAATTCTAAGTGAGGAGCTGGAGAAGGTAAGATCTTTAGCCGACTTAGATTGTTTCCTAACAAATGTCACAGTACGGAAATTTACACGAGATAATTGATAATCGACAGTATATTCCCACAGGCACCTTCCACTTACATTAGTCTTGAAACCGGAACACCCGTGGTGTGAATTGAAGTCACCAGTTAATATGACATCTTTCCTGCAGGAAGCTAACATCGCATCTAAGCATCTTACGTCCTGTACTTCTGCCCGAAAGTATGCGTTAAATAAAGAAAAAGGGAAAAGCCTGGCAGTGTGATGTCTAATACTATAATTTCATAGTTGGTATTCATGCACAGGTAGTTAATCTTCGCTTTATCAGTAAATTTAGTTGATATAAAAACGGCAAGTCCACCACCTCTGCTAGGTCTGTCTAAACAAAATTAGCGATAATTTTTAGGTAAAATGTTTGTCCATGTGTAAACCACCTTGCTTGTATATTAATATTATCTGGGGAAATTTTCGAAGAAAAATGTAATAAATCTGTGGTAGCCGACCGTATTGATCGACGATTCCACTGTAATACTTTTAAGGAGCAAATTTTGACACTATAAACTCACCGCAGACACTGCTTGATCCAAAAGATCTTTCTTCAAAAAGTATTTTTTGCAGAGGTTCTCAAAAAAGTCTGTTTGATCAGTATTTTTATATCTTGATTTCTGGGAAGACTTCTTCGACAGAGGAGATCTGGCACGTTTCAAGGAATTTCGAGATTCCGCATCCATATCTGTGAAATCATTGGCGTCATCTGATATAGGTTTTAGATCTGCCCGCAGTATCTTATTGGAGGGTCCTGCTTGAGGAGATGCGCATCGTGTAGGAGCTATTGGGTTTTCTGTTCCTGCACACCTTGAAACCTCCAAATCCTAAGAAGTCTGATTTTTCATAGACACGGAAGCAAGAATATGGGTCAACTGAGATGTTAAGAATTCAGCAACGGCTCAAATAATACTGTTGGCACGACGCTCTATCACCTGTTCCGTTACCTTGGATATAATCTCTGCTATAGATTTTGCTAATGATGCATTCGTAGCAGCGGTATTTCGTGCTGTTATGCTGGCGTAGTCTTTCGAGCGTTATTGTAATTCAGTCACAGCTTCCCTCCGGAAGCCACGTCTGCGTTCCACAATTTCCACTAGCCTAGCTTCTCGTTTTTTCGCTTCACAACCTAAAGAGACTGCAGGATGCGCTTCATGACATAAACAGCACTTTGCTTCGGCAGAGTTGCACTTACGGCTGCCATAATTTTCTCCGCATATTCGACATCTAGCAGTTCATCTGCACCCTTTTGCGCTTTGGCCATATCCCCAACAATTCAAGCACTGCAGGGGCTTAGGGTAGAGAGGCTCAAACTTATTGATAAGAGGCCAAGCCTTAATTATTTCAGAAGGCCTCATCGTTCCCGCAGATGTTACTATCACCGATTCGGGGGGCAATTTGCTCTTGTCAACCAGACGCGTGCACCTGTATACTGACACTGCGCCTGCTACAGAAAATAATTCCAGAACTTCTGCAGGGGTCAGGTTCGTATCTACACCGCCGACTATGCCTTTCGAACATGCAAGATGCGCTGGAAAAAATGTGCGCACCGGCTGCGCTGCAAATTCGGAACAATTGAGAAGCTCTCGGACGCACTCCTGATCAGCAGAGCTGCACGAAATACCACCACCACCGAAATGCCAGACCTCGATGAACTTTTGAAAGTTTGATGTGGCTTTTCGAAGCTCCATTTGAATCACCTTCAGATTTTTCACAGGCATCATACCTCCATTGGTCGGTACCAGAGCCACGGGGTTGTTGATAACTCCACTGCAAAGAAAAGAATCAATCGCCCAATCATTGTCGAGTATAGAAGCTAGCCGAGGGGAATGCCCTTGACCAGGCGAAGAAACCGACATCGAGATAAATTGAGTTCCTTGAACTCAGATGATCAAGTGGACAAACCACAAACAAGTGCCGAAATAGCACCCAAAACTACAAAGAAGCAAACGTTAAACTCAAGTGCAATCCGGCCGCCTGTCGTTCTAGCCGTTACAACCCATGAGGAGCAGCGCAGAACAGCAGCACGCAAGTTCGCCCCCAAGAAGCGACTCAGTCTCGACTTCTTTATGCTCTTTCACACGAGGCCACGCGAAAGCATGCGGCAATATAGAGTAATATCATCGGCATATGCAGTGACCTTTACTTGAGTGTTACCAGGTAGCGGTGAGCCTCGAATCTGTGGATCACGTTCAACGGCCCTCAAGAAGGGTTCTAATGCAAGGATGAATAGAACTGGGCAGACGGGACTCCCTTAACTAACCCCACACGTGACTTGAAAGGGGTGACTTTCAGGAATACATGTAAAGGGTACTTTGTAACTTAGTGTACATCGCATGAATCAGGTCAATGAACTCATCCGGAAATTGGAATGCACGCAAAACATTAAGTAAGTAACCGTGTTTTATAAAATCAAAGACCTCCTGATCTAAGGAAACCAACAGTCCCTGCGCACATCGGCTTGTGGTGTACTGAATGATGTCTCGCGTTAACAACGTATGGGTGTGTATTTCTCGGCCCGGAACGAAACATACTTGGTGGGGAGAGATTAATGGTGCAAGAGACGGTTTGATTCCGCGCACCAGAATGTTGGCCAAGAGCTTGTAATATACGTTAGGCACGGTAATAGCGCGCCAATCTTCTGGTCGCGTGGGCGTTTGGTCTTGGAGACTAATGTTACACGGCTTCTGCGGGAAAAGGTTGAAAGGGTAATATCTCTGAAACACTTGCGAATGACGTGTGACATAAATGAACCAATGAAAGGCAGGAACTGTCCATAAAACTAGACAGGAAGACCATCAGGCCCGCGGGCCAAACCCTCGTTCATTGCGTCTAACGCACCCTTTGTTCGTCGCCGGATGGCGGTGATAGAAGGACGTCATATGAGATGTTTGAATGATGTGGTCTTTCAACAAGGAATGCGAAAAAGAAAAGGGTCCTGGGTAACTGATACTAGAAACAGACTGAACCATTGTTTGAAAGTGTTGAGCGAATGCCTGAAAGTCACCTGAACACACAGTAACTGGAGCGGTAGCGTTTAGCGAGTGGGCAGGCGAGCCTATAGATAGATAGATCTATCTATCTATCTATCTATCTATCTATCTATCTATCTATCTATCTATCTATCTATCTATCTATCTATCTATCTATCTATCTATCTATCTATCTATCTATCTATCTATCTATCTATCTATCTATCTATCTATCTATCTATCTATCTATCTATCTATCTATCTATCTATCAATCAAATATCTATCTATCTATCTATCCGCCTACAACTCAGCTCTCCAGGCCGTTTTGAAAATGGTATCGAGACCAAACTTGGTGTGGCATAACATGATTGTATGAATAACATATTTCATTAGTCATAGCATGAAAAGCATGACATGGATGTCATGAATGTCATAATTAACATTTCATGGTCCCTCAGTTCTTGCAGTGGTTTCGTTCACGTGGCATGTTGCAAAACTGATATGCTATGACATGATTTTTTGGCAAACACAAGCGGCAGACCCTAACATGAAAATTATGACATGCGTGTCATGTAACAACCTGACTACATGCCAAAGCTCATGATGCGTTCGCGGCTGTTTCGCTAGCATCACATATACCAAATTTGGTTTCACGGTACGTGAATGGATGACGAAGGTATGTGACTGGTGCAAACATAATAATCTTGAGGTGCGTGTCATGTAACAACAAGACAACATGACACGCTAATGATGCGCTGGTGGACGTTTCGCTAGCTTCACTTATACCAAATTTCGCATTACAGGACGTGAATGGACGACGAAGGTGTGACACAGGTGCAAACATGATAAACATGAGATGCGTGTCATGTAACAACATGACTACATGCTATGCTCATGATGCGCTCGTGGCCGTTTCGCTAGCTTCACATGTACCAAACTCAGCATTACGTTACGCCAACAGATGACATAGGTACATGCCACATACAAACATGATAATCACGACATGCATGCCACACTCTTGATGTGCTCGCGGCCGTTTCGCTATCTTCAAACATGCCGAATTAGGCATTCATCATCATCATCATCATCATCATCATCAGCCTCACTACGTCCACTGCAGGACAAAGGCCTCTCCCATGTTCCGCCAGTTAACCCGGTCCTGTGCTTGCTGCTTCCAATTTATACCCGCAAACTTCTTAATCTCATCTGCCCACCTAACCTTCTGTCTCCCCCTAACCCGCTTCCCTTCTCTGGGAATCCAGTCAGTTACCCTTAATGACCAGCGGTTATCCTGTCTACGCACTACATGCCCTGGCCATGTCCATTTCTTCTTCTTGATTTCAGCTATGATATCCTTAACCCCCGTTTGTTCCCTAATCCACTCTGCTCTCTTCTTGTCTCTTAAGGTTACACCTACCATTTTTCTTTCCATTGCTCGCTGCGTCGTCCTCAATTTAAGCTGAACCCTCTTTGTAAGTCTCCAGGTTTCTGCTCCGTAGCTAAGTACCGGCAAGATACAGCTGTTATATACCTTCCTCTTGAGGGATAGTGGCAATCTACCTGTCATAATTTGAGAGTGCTTGCCGAATGTGCTCCACCCCATTCTTATTCTTCTAGTTACTTCAATCTCGTGGTTCGGCTCTGCGGTTATTACCTGCCCTAAGTAGACATAGTCTTTTACAACTTCAAGTGCACTATTACCTATCTCGAAGCGCTGCTCTTTGCCGAGGTTGTTGTACATTACTTTCGTTTTCTGCAGATTAATTTTAAGACCCACTTTTCTGCTCTCCTTGTCTAACTCCATAATCATGAGTTGCAATTCGTCCCCCGAGTTACTCAGCAATGCAATGTCATCGGCGAAGCGCAGGTTACTAAGGTATTCTCCATTGACTCTTATCCCTAACTGTTCCCATTCTAGGCTTCTGAAAACCTCCTGTAAGCACGCGGTAAACAGCATTGGGGAAATTGTGTCCCCCTGCCTTACACCCTTCTTGATTGGTATTCTGTTGCTTTCTCTATGAAGCACGATGGTAGCAGTTGATCCCCTGTAGATTTCTTCCAGAATGTTTATATATACTTCATCTACGCCCTGATTCCGCAGTGTTTGCATGACGGCTGATATTTCTACTGAATCAAACGCCTTCTCGTAATCTATGAAGGCTATGTATAGTGGTTGGTTATACTCTGAGCATTTCTCTATTACCTGATTGATAGTATGAATGTGGTCAATTGTTGAGTAGCCTGTTCGAAATCCTGCTTGTTCCTTTGGTTGATTGAATTCTAATGTTTTCTTTACTCTGTTAGCAATTACCTTTGTAAATAGCTTGTATACTACAGAGAGCAAGCTGATCGGCCTGTAATTCTTCAAGTCCTTGTCATCTCCTTTCTTATGTATTAAGATGATGTTAGCGTTCTTCCAAGACTCTGGTACTCTTCCCGCCAGAAGACACCTCGTAAACAGGGTGGCTAGTTTTTCTAACACAGTCTGTCCTCCATCTTTCAGCAGATCTGATGTTACCTGATCCTCACCAGCAGCTTTGCCCCTTTGCATGCTCTCCAAAGCTTTTCTGACTTCTTCTATCATTACTGGTGGGGTGTAATCTGGGTTACTGCTAGTTCTTATAGTATTAAGGTCGTGGTTGTCTTGGCTACTGTACAGATCCCTGTAAAACTCCTCCGCTATCTTAACTATCCTATCCATATTGGTAGTTATTTTGCCTTCTTTGTCCCTTAGTGCATACATCCGACTTTTGCCTATCCCAAGTTTCCTCTTCAATGCTTTGACACCTCCTCCGTTTTTCAGAGCGTGTTCAATTCTCTCCATGTTATACCTTCTTACATCGCATACTTTACGTCTATTAATCAACTTCGAAAGCTCTGCCAGTTCTATTTTGTCTGTTGTACTTGACACTTTCATGATTTGACGCTTCTTAATTAGGTTCTTCGTTTCCTGTGAAAGCTTGCCAGTGTCCTGTCTAACTACCCTGCCTCCAACTTCCACTGCACACTCCATAATGATACTCGTCAGATTATCATTCATTGTATCTACGCTAAGGTTGGTTTCCTCACTGAGGGCCGAGTACCTGTTCTGCAGTGACACTCTGAATTCCTGTACTTTCCCTCTCAGTGCTAGCTGATTGATTGGCTCTTTGCGTATCAAGTTCTGTCGTTCCTTCTTCAAGTCTAGGCGAATTCGAGACCGTACCATTCTATGGTCACTGCATCGTACCTTGCCAATCACTTCCACATCCTGCACGATTCCAGGGTGTGCACTCATTATAAAGTCTATTTCGTTCTTATTTTCGCCATTAGGGATCCTCCATGTCCACATGGAGGAATTAGGCATTACGTGACGTCAATAAAAGTTCTCTGGCATTACAGTTTGGCCAGCCGCGACTCGGACCTCGAACGTCTGCGTGCGAGTCCCAATTATTGTCTCCTAACTAAGACCCCATTATTGTCCCCTAACTAAGACCCAATTATTGTCCCCTAACTGTACCAAATGCCGTGAATTTGAAGGGAATGCACCAAGAAAGCGAAAAAAAAGGCAGATCCCACGCACAGTGGGAATAGACTATGTGCGAAGCACGAATGAGAAAGGTTGATATGTCACTTCGAAATCAGCACAACGTTACGAGGTGCAAGTAAATGATGCCATACGTGACTTACGTGTCATGGTTATCATGTTTGGATGTGTCGTTTACCTTCGTCATCTATTCACGTCACGTCATACAAAACTTAGTATATGTGGAGCTATCGAAAGGCCGCGAGCACGCTATGAGTGTGGTATGTTGTCATGTTCTTACATGACACGCGTGTCAGGATTATCAAGTTTGCAACAGTCATCGATTTTGTCATCTATTGACGCCACGTAACACAAAATTTGGTATATGTGGAGCTAAAAAAACGGCTGCGAGCGTATCATGAAGGGCCCAATATACTCCAATGTAGCGTTGACGCGCGCGCAAGCTGGACACAGCGACGCAACGTAAGCAAAACGTGAGCACTCTATAGTCTGAAGCCAACTATCAAAATAGCCGAGAGCGCATCATGAAGGGCCCTAATATACTCCAATGTAGCGTTGACGCGCCCGCACGCTGGACACAGCGACGCTGCGTCAGAAAAACGCTAGCACTCTGCAGTCTGACGCCAGGCGCGACCGGCGCGACCAGCATCAGTCGGCGACGCCCAACGGCAACCGGTGCGAAGTACGACATGCTGCATTTCGCGCCGATGCGTTACCCAGGCAGCACTGAGTCTCCCTCTTTTCGTGATGGAGGGACGCCGGGTGCGCTGAAACGTCCATGCAACGAGGCGCGGCGCTTGCCTGCGAGTATATGGTAGGATCGGCGCCCGGCGTGGCAAGGCCGGCGTGACCCGACGAAATGAACGCCGGAGAGCACGCACAGCGCGTCGCGTCGAAATGTAATGGCGCCTTGAATGCGACATGTTGTCATGTTTTCAAATTACACGCATATCATGATTATCATGTTTGCACCAGTCACATACCTTCGTCATCCGTTGGCCTCACGTAATACCAAATGTGGCATATGTGAATCTAGCGAAACGGCTGCGAGCACATCATGAATATAGAATGTAGTCATGTTGTTACATGACACCCATCTCATGTTTATCATGCTTGCATCAAAATCATACCTTAGTCATCTATTCACGTCGCATAATACCAAATTTGGTGTAAGTGAAGCTAGCGAAAGGGCCACCAGCGGATCATGGGCGTCGCATATAGACATGTTGTTACATGACACGCATCTTATGATTATCATGTTTGCACCAGTCACATACCTTCGTCATCCATTCACGTACCGTAATACCAAATTTGGTGTATGTGACGCTAGCAAAACGTCCGCGAGCACATCATGAGCGTGGCATGTAGTGATGTTGTTACATGACACGAATGTCACGATTTTCATGTTAGAGTCTGTCACTTGTGTTCGCCATGCAATCTTGCCATACTATACTAGTTTTGCAACATATCATGTGAATGAAAAAACCTTGAGAGCCGCAAGCCCATGACATGTAAATCTTAAAATTTGTGCCATAAATATCATGATTTTCATGTTATGACTAGCCAATTATGTTCTTCTTACAGTCATGTTATGGCATACCAAGTTTGGTATCGACAGCATCATTGAAACGGCCAGGAGAGCTAAAAGTCGTAGGCGCATAGATAGATAGCGCAGCATCATGAAATGAAAATCATGACATTCATTACATCCATGTCATGATTTTCTTGTTATGGCTAATCACTTATGCTCTTCATACAATCTTGTTATGCCATACCAAGTTTGTTATTTACACCATTATTTAAACGGCCAGGAGAGCTAATAGTCGTAGGCGGCTAGATAGATAGATAGATAGATAGATAGATAGATAGATAGATAGATAGATAGATAGATAGATAGATAGATCGATAGATAGATAGATAGATAGATAGATAGATAGATAGATAGATAGATAGATACGCTCAATGTCGCCGAAGTTCACTAAGAAATGCTTCTCATTTAAACGAAGGTGCAGTCGAACGTCCGCATGTGTCCGAAGGCATCGAAAGAAACATGGTGATCATGCAAAACACTTCGGTGAAATATAATGACTCCGACGCCAGTTGAACGCGTACTAACGCCTGAAAAGAAACAATACCGACAAAACGCGGGTTGGAAATTGAGTGCATTAGAGAGCTTAAAAAGTTAGTTTCTTGCACGAACAGTAAGTCACACGACATGGAAAGCGCGAAATCCAATAATACAGCATCTTTTTGTGGGTCGCGAAAACGCTTAACATCAAAGGTTAACACTTAAAATTTATGTGTTTGGAAAACGGGGTTAGCGATCTAGAGTAGTTTGTACTCTACAATGGGAGAGCACAGAGCCATCCCGGGGACCTCACACTTCAGGAGGCCGTTGCATAAGCAAGATTACTTCTTGACGAAACGCCGTTGCGACAAACGTATCTCGCGGTACTTTAGGAAATACGCATGCTTGACTGCACTATTGGGTGATACGTCACCTAGGCGGACCACCTTGTTTGCAGTAGTTGTTGTGCGCAATAGATCAGAATTAATATAGCTGGTCAAGCATTTCGAGAGGTGAAAATACACGCCTAGAATTAATCGACAGATTGCGCTAACACCTTTTATTTGAAGTTGAGAAAAAACGACGACCCAGAGGCTTAACAAACGAGTGAACTGCTTCTTTCTAAGCGCAAATTTATTGCCTCCTTTCCTTTGTTACTAACAATATCAACGCGAACATAAAATAGACTAACAACCACTAACAAACAGCATTAGTTCTGTGAACCTGAACGCTTCCGCAGGCCTCAGGAACTCCCAGAAAAAGTCTGCATGAATACGACCCCCTCTTTTTGTTCAGTGCTGGCCAGCGCTTCACGGAAACCAGGGCCGTACTAACATTAAGCGCTGCTCGCTTATAGAGACATCTTTCACGCGGTTACGCTAATACGTATTGGTTCCGCACAATGTGTGTGTGAGGGAGAAACAATGCAAGAAAGGTAGGGAGGTTAATATACACCAAGTCTAGTTAGCTCCTGCACAGTGAACAAATTTAAAATCATGGAAGTTGGCAAGTCTAAAACTAAGTAACCTTTTTGCATACTAGTATAAATACATTTTAATTAGGAAAAGCTCAAATGATGTACGCATCCTTATCACCCAAAAAGAAAAGGTTATGCTTAACAGAAAATGACAATCTAAGTCAGTATGGAAGGATGTGTATGTCCAGAAAAAGTTTTCAGTGATTCGGAGTACTTAGTACTGTACTACGGGAGAGCAGAAAATAAAATGTGTTTAAAAAAAACGGTTTCTTTAGAAGAATGTGGCCAACTATTTAGAGAACTTGTTACTCTACTATGGGGGGGCAAAAAGCCGTCCCGTGGGCCTCACCGTTGATGAAGCCGTGTTGACAAAAATTACGCCATGAACGAGTTCACGACGCCGAATAGTGGCAGTGCAGACTGACAGTCACATATAAAGAGTCCATGTAACGTTAACGACCTAAAGGACCAGCCAACAGGCTCTGAAACATGCAGGAAAAGCTCGCGCACTATTCCTGCGCGCTACAAACCTCCTTTCACGCGCAGTGACGTCAACTCGGCAATCGGCCACGTGACATAGCATTCAGTCCGTCAATTAATCTCAGTACTGAAGTCAGTGTCGCCGATCGCCGTATTGACGTCACTGGGCGTGGAAGGCGGTTGGTCAGGCGTAGTAAAGATTCGCGAGCTTGTTTGGAGGGTGTAAAAGAAGCAGAAGCCTGTTACTGGCCCTTTAAGGGTTGCTTAGAGAAATTTATTCTCACGAACTGTGAACATCAATTACAATCCAACTGAACATCGATACGGAACAGAGAACCCACAGACACACCGAAAATTGTTACAAAAAGTTATGTTTACATATATACACGGAACAGAACTTGCACATGCACACCAAATATTGTTACAAAAAGATATGTATACATATGTACATTTCATGGTAAACGAATAACGCACAAATGAAACGTAAAATTCCATATGTCATATAATTATATGGTATTTACAAGGTAAATTTTCTTTATTTATTTATTTTCATTTATTTACAGATACTGCTAATCCCATTCGGGATTTTAGCAGTAAGGGCAATTCATAGAATGTGGACAATAAAAGAAAGAAAAAAAAACAAATCATTTCGGCTTTCAAGTTATAACACATACATAAAACGAGGGGAATACATGGTGAGGGCTAGGCACTTTTTAGCACAGGGTAATTGTTTGGAAAAGGAATGAACAGTAAAGGCGTAACATAATTTGCATCGTACCTAGTGTGACGAGCATGACAAACAATTCCCGCAGTATATAGAATCAAACAACAATCAATGTTCATACTCGTACCTATGACAACCTGACAACAACTACCTTCTTTATTGATTTAACAAAAACACAAAATTCGTACAGAACACGAGTAATTCAGAGAGTCTGCAATGTAGACGGGTAATTCGTTGTCGCCTTATAAATGCTCTTTTACTGCCGTGGTAAAATTATCCAGTGAAGTACAGTGAAGTATAGAAGGTCTCAACCGGTTCCATTCCCCTATTGCCAATGGGAAGAATGAATATTTAAATGAATCTGTGTGAAATGAGCACTCGTCAAGCATTTCAGAATGTGTGTGACGTGTCAGTCTTGTTTGTGCAATAGAAATGTATTTGGATGTATTAATCTTTATCTCTCCATGTATCAGTTGGTACATGAACCGTAGTCGTGCTAATTTGGCTCGGTTTTGAAGAGTTAGGGTTCCAGCTTTTTTAATAAGTTCAGTGGTGAGTCAGAAAATCGATACTTATTGTATATAAACCTAATTGCTTTCCTCTGAATTCCTTCCAACTTGTTAATTTTGGTGACAGAAAATGGGAACCAGACAATATTGGCGTATTCTAACACAGGTCTGACGAACGTTTTGTACGCAATTAGTTTTGTTTCTGCAGGAGCTAATCGAAGGCGTCGTCTAAGGAACATCAAGCGCCGTAGCGCAGCTGAGGTTACTATGGATATGTGGGAGTCCCACCTGAGATCCTGGGTTATTGTTAGGCCGAGGTATTTATGTTCGTAAACTCGTAGCAGGGGATTGTTATTAATGATGTAGGGGAAAGTAGACCTGTTTTTGTTTCTAGTTATTTTCAGAAGAGCGGATTTTTAGCGTTAATTGTCATTTGCCAATCATCGCACCATTTTGACACGGTTTCTAGGGCATTGTTTAGCGCTATATGATCTTCGTGGGAGTTAATTTCATTGTACAGTATGCAATCGTCGGCGAAAAGCTTTACGGTAACAGGAATATTCAGCGGTAAGTCATTAATAAATATAAGAAACAGCAAAGGTGCTAGGACGCTGCCTTGAGGTACTCCGGAAGTTACTGCTGCTATAGAGGAAGTTTCATTATTTATCTCGACGTACTGTGTCCTATATGATAGGTAATTTTTAATCCAGTGAACAATCGAGCATTTTCCTATAGCTGACTGAAGTTTCTTAATTAAATTTTTGTGTGAGACACGATCGAAAGCTTTTGAAAAGTCTAGTAGGATGAGGTCTACTTGTTTTTGGTTATCAATTCTCGAAGACAAGTCGTGTATCAGTTCAGCTAGCTGAGTTACTGTCGATAGCCCTCCACGAAACCCATGTTGGGAAGGTGACAAAAAGCGTTTTTGCTCGAGGTAAGTGGTCAAATGTTTAAGAATTATGTGTTCCAAAATTTTGCATACTGTACATGTTAAAGATATTGGTCTGTAGTTTGATTCATCATTTGTGTTATCGCATTTAGGTATCGGGATTATTTTTGCCTTCTTCCATTCTTTTGGGACAGTACCTGTCAAGAGGGATTTGTTGAAGATGACATATAAATACTTTGCTATCCATTCGGCATACCTTCTTAGAAATTGGTTTGGAATCTTGTCAGGGCCAGGGCTTTTTTTTATGTCAAGACTTAGCAAGAGGTTGAGTACGCCTGCTTCAGTTACAGAGACTGGTTCGAGGTGATTTTCGTCACATGAGTCAATATGGGGTAGTTTACCATCATCGATAGTGAAAACAGATGTAAAGTACGTGTTTAAGGACTCTTCTGTTGTGCGGTTTGTTCCCGTGATCGGTTTGTCAGTACGTTTTTTAGGGTTAAGATAATCCCAGAATTTTTTTGGCACGTTTAGAATAAAGCTCGATAGAACGTTTTCGAAATAGTGACATTTCGCCATCTTAATTTTAGATTTCATTTCAACTATGGCAGTGCAAAGTGTATTCCTAGAAGGATTATGTTTATGCTTTAGCGATTTCCTAAGTCTTTTAACCCTGCGTTTGGCATGAATAACGTCTCGCGTTATTCATGGGTTATGCTTATAAGTTCTTTTTTGTTTTTGCTGGTACGTAATTGTGAAGGCAGTGTAGTACAATGTTTTTAAATAATTGCCACACTGTATCTATATCGGCGGAGGGACGACCCGAATCATTTACGAATGACTCTAATTGAAAGGAAAGATAATCAATTATAGTTGTATCGTCAGCGTTTGCGAAGTCCGCTAATGTGGTCCATGATACTGAATCAGTTTTACTTCTTTGAATCTAGGAGGTACAGCGAACTAGTTTGTGGTCTGATATACCGGTCATTATTTCAATTTTAGAGTCATGTGTTGGGAAATGGTCGCTTGTAAAAATCAGGTCAAGTATATTTGATTTCGTTTCTTGAACACGTGTTGGCTCTTTCACGATCTGGCTGAGGTTAAAAGACAACATTAAATCAAAAAAGTACTTTCGAGTGTGCGCATTGGAATTGTAATGTTTCCCAGTTAATAGTCGGGAGATTGAAATCCCCCAACAAAATAACCCTTGCACCAGCAACATGTCGTTGCATGTAGCCATGCAGGGCTTGCAAGCTATCTGTTCCGGTATTGGGGATTAGATAAACACATCCTACAATAACGTTACGTGAACCAAACATCAGTTTACACAATATTGCCTCTACATCGAAAGCTTCAGGCATAACAGTGTAAGGTATTTTTTTGTTAATAAGGATGGCCACGCCTCCTCCACGTGTTGCTCTATCTTTCCGTATGATAACATAGCCGGGCGGTGTAATTTCAAAATTCATAACGTCCTGTGTAAGCCATGTTTCGGTTATTGCTAAGGTTATTCCTTCGGTTATTTTGCAAGTACTAAGGAAACATTAACCTACCAAAACCATGCAGGCCTGAAAACAAGCTTTACACGTCTCTCGTAGACGAACACAACAGAGCAGGACCAGTGTCGAAGGAATTCCTCCTCACCGAGAAAGAAGAGTTCCTCCGACAAAACTGATAGTATTTACTTGTCGAGTCGCTCCAAAATCGGGAAGAGAGCATGACATCGACGACCTGCTGCAACCACCTCACAGTGATTGCGCCAGAAAAGAGACACGAGCAACAATGAGAAGGCAGGCAAAGCGGTGTCAAGAACAACGCCCAGAAAAGACAAATTGTTTTACTGCGAGGCAAAGAAATCCAGCAAGCACAGCCCTCTAGAAAACACAAGCATCGGCGCATTGTATCAAACACGCTTATTTCTTTCCCGTAGGGTGGCCGTTCAGGCATGTTGATGATTGGACAATTCTCCACCTTTCGAGGCGGTATGGTACGAAGAACACCCAAGCCCAGCCACCGCATGATGTTCTGGAAGTGGCCAGGCAGAAACGATGCTGTCAGCGCGTTTCAAGACACATGACTAGAGCCGGTGCGGCTTGCGGGGGAACTAACGGGAGGAACAAAGCGACTGTTGTGTCAACGATAGCATTGTTTAACACATCTACCCCAGGATAGGTCGACTAGACATGGCGAACCAATGCGACAGCTGTTGCATAAAATGGAGGTAGTTTTAATGATTGTGTACCCCTATTATGGTGCGCAATAAGCATTAAATACCGCAGGTGGGTGCCTAGAAAAATATATCCCAGAGTTCGTGCGGGCGATTCCTTTCCTTGTAGGAGGCGCAACAAAAAGCGCAGGGCCAGTAGCTGGCAGAGCATTGACACCGACGGGAAAGCATGGCCTCCCTGGGAATTCTGCTGTCCTAACGCCGCACGACTAACCAACTCAGTGCCACCAGACTAAAAGAAGGAACACAAACAGACAGCAATGATCACACGATGCGTAAAGGTGGCTGCTCTGCTTGAGAAAGGTAGCGAATGCGACCGCAGAACTAGGAGACTGAGTTCTGTTTAGAAAAAGTTTACACTATGTGCAGAGAACAAAAATTTCATAGCATTTCAGTGATAAGGGCACATACAACTTGGTGCATCGATTGTACCAAGACAAACACCATACGTATAAGAGAATTTTATTACCAGATATATCTTAGGTAACGTATGTGTACACAGAAAGATATACAATGATGATCATGCGTATGTACAGTGCAAGCTGTTTTGTACAGTGAAAATACTTATTTGCCTACGCAGTGGATGTACAATACAAAATATTGTACAATAAGGACGGGACAAATCATAAACTCGAGATGATTGAAACCTATATAAAAAGTAAACGCTGTGCGTACAAACAAGGGACTGTTTCACATTGTAAGGTATGTTTATGTATACACCGGTGAGGACGCTTTGCTCTCGTTCTCAAGAACAATCATTCACAAAAAAGACTTCTTTATAATAAGAAAGCGACAATTTACACTGCAGTTTCACTGTGGTACCAACTCTAGCCCAGCTCCTCAGTAGGGGAGGAAAGACATGCCTATTTACCAGTGGTTAACTATTTACAGTACTAGGTACTGTACTATGATGACTTAAAGCCATACTACGTGCTGGAATGTTCAGCTATACAATGGGGGGAGGGGGGGGGTGGAGGTTAAAAATGTTTAACGATCTCGAGTACTTGGTACTCAACTTTGGAAGAGCAGTAAGCCGTTCGTATAAGTTGCATGCGCTCGCTGTGTAGCTCTCAATGTGGGGGGGGGGGGTTAGAAAAATGTTTAACGATTTTGAGTACTTGGTACAAAACTATGGGAGAGCAGTGAGCCGTCCCTAGAGATTTTCAAACAGGGTGAAGCTTTTTTAGAGCAGCACCAGGTTATCCCTCAATGACACTCTTTGTACCAATTATTGGAATAAAACACATGCAAAGACATACCCCTCGCGATGCCCAGCTATAATTGGGTCTGCTATTCAGGGCCAGTTGAAATGTTCCAGTTCTGCGCAGTTGAACGATAAAAATTTGCAGAATACGTGCAGAATCAGAATAAGAGTGTAGCTAGGCACCAAAGAACAAGATCTGTTAAGTTGAACTTGCTTTATCTTTGTTAGATATTTGATTAGCTCATTAAAATTATCAGTTCATCCTACGGGCCTAAGCTGTTACCACTAAACCTTAAGAGCTCCTAAGCGG